>QRFJ01003101.1:0-32664 GCA_006176705.1 Cocos nucifera | reverse complement strand
TTCTAATCGCATCGAAAGGTTGTTTCGATGATGCGATGATAAGATCCATAAAATATCCTCCATTACCATACAGAACTAAACCTAACTAGATCATACAAACAAGGATTTAGATCTGGAATATTCATCTAATTAAGACTAATTTCCAATTCAATTGATTTTGAATAAGATTCAATTTATTTTCGACATCAGGTCAAATGTTGACCCTGGACACTTAGATCATCTGCCTATGTGTCATATGCAACCCATAGGAGAGTAACCTGGGGACTTGTCCCTTCCTAAAATATAGTATAGATAGAGGGTTGCATTCTGCTAGGGATGTGTGCATTCCTATTGAGATAAAGTCTGGAGTCCCATAAAATGACTCCAGGTGTGCTTGGAGAATAAACTATATGGTGCCAAGAAGTTCTGTTCGACTCCCAATCTTGCACCACTATAAGCATCATAAATTCACCAATAAAAGTATTATTTATCAATTAATTAATATTTAATTTTTAAAATAAATAATCAATTTATATATAATTGAAAAATTCATATTTTTATTAATTAAAAATTAATAAAAAATTAATAAAAATTAATAAAAATTAAAAAATAAAATTTTATTATCAATAGAAAGAGATCATTTTTCTGATCACAACGAAATAAATTCAAGTAAAACGGAGCTAAAATGAAAAATATTAATTTTAAAAATATAAATAAATAAAAATTAATAAAAAAGAAAACGGCTCAGTCGGGCCTCGCAAGCCGAGCCACCAAGCCAAGCCGACCCATCAAGCCGACTCAGCCATTGAAGCCATCAGCCGATCCACGATCCAGGCGTGGACCGCCAGCTCAGCAAATTCCGGCGAATCAGAGATTCGCCACGTGGGGACTACTAGACCCCTTAAGGGTCTACAGAAATTTATCGCGCTCAACAAGGTAATCAGTCTTTTTCGTTCTGACAACAGCGGTGCTGAATGGTTGCGGTGTGCGTGCGGCCGGTTCACGCTAGCGGTCAATGGGAACAGTTATTGCACGATCGACGGATTGTGTTGTTTTTGCGGTCAGGATCGGACGGCTTGGTTGCTTTCTGAATTTTATTCAGATACAAACATCACGCGGATCACCATCGACGGCAGCGCTCATTCCAGCGATGATCCGACGGTCCAGAACGCTGTCGGTGGCGATCAAGACTCCCGAAGCATGATTGCGGCAGATTTCCTCGATCAAGCGCGATCCAACGGCCAGAATTTTATCCGACCCGATCTGAGCTTTCTGTATCCGATTTTGATGATTTTTGGACCGTTGGATTCCTGTTGAACGGCTGGATTTTATCAGATTTAGCAAGAGTCTATTCAGAGCTATTTTGTATTAAATTTTATCCAAATTTTTTTATATTTTTTATGATTACAAAGCATTAGTCCCATATTGCCTTTAAGAAAAAATATCCAACCCTCCTAGCTCTATAAAAATGGACCCCAGGCCATCAGAAATCAACATCTCCGATCAAAGTAAAGCTTTGGTACAGGCAAAGCCAGGCTAGGGTTAAAGGCTCTTCGAAGCTAAACGGATGCCGAGAAGAAGAGTCGAGCTTCTACCCCATCTTTCTGCCAATGCCGATCCAGATCAGAGATCAGGCTATTTTATTTTATTATCTTTTCTTTTTTAAATTTTATGTATTTAAATTCTAAAATTTTTAGTTAATAAAAATTTTTATTTTACATTTTAAATTTTTTGCTTTTAATTTTATTGCAATTTAATTCTGCACTTTAAATTATTGCTTTGGCAATTAATGCTAAGATCTAACTAATAGATCCTAGTACTAAAATTTAAATTTTTGTACCTTTAATTTTTTTTTGCTTTTAAATTTTTCGACTTTCACTTTTGATTCTGAAAAACTCAAATCCTTTTTTTCTTTTCTTTTATAAAATCAAAAAGATTTTAAATCTAAAATACTTACCTTCTCTGTGGATTCGACCCGACTCACACTATTTACGTTTTTAATAATTTTAGAAGTCGATTAAACTGATAAACACGAGTTCTTAACGACAGCATCGCGTACCTATCAAGTTTTGGTCGTCTTGCCTGGGGAAGCACGGATATTAAATTTTTTCTCTTTGATTTTTCTATAAAAAAATTATAAACAAAATTTATTTTTTCTTTCTAATTTTTTTTATTATTTTGCAGGAAAAGAAAAAAAAAGAACAAAAAGAATCAGAAATTTTGCCTGGTGAGATCAATCCTAACCCTAGTTCTCTTTCTTTTTATTTTTTATTATTTTATTTATTTTTTTTTAAATTAATTTTAAAAATAAATAATCCATTTAAATCTAATTAAAAGCCTCATGATAAGATTAGAAACCCTAACTGTTAGAGCATGCATCATATTAGTTTTATTTTTATTTATTTTTTTGGTGATTGCTGGAGGCAAGGTAGCCTTTCAGAATACAATTAGTTACATGCATCTAGTTTAAATTGCATAGAACCCTTTGATTGAAAATTTTTTATGCATATTCATATTAAATCAAATTAAGGGCACAACCCAATTAAACAAGATAAGGTGGGGATTTGATCACCCTTCTTACCCATAAACAACCAACCAACATCCTGCATTGACCTAAGCCTTTAATTTTAAAATCAATTAGACATCAACCCTAGGAACTCGAGCTCAATAGGATAAGGAATCCTAAGAGTTGAACCGAGTTATGATAAATCAATTGACTGGTGTCTAGGAAAGTGGTTCAGGGACGATTGGACCCGAAGGAAGGTGGTTTCTAATTGGTTCCGTTCGCTTAACCGGGCCAAGCATAATTGAGTCTCTATAAGGCAAGCAACGGGGGACTCCCACCAACCTTACACTTACCTGGCCAGTTTGTTGCTAAATCCTACACTGGGAGGGCTTGAAGGTACCTTGGCAGTTAGGAGCTGTCTAAGATCTAAGATAACCCTTAGTCAGGATTTTGATTTGACCAACTTGATTGCAAACCAACATTATGATCTAAATTAGAACCGATATTTCTCTTTCTCTTAGTCTTAAATTAATTGTGAAGTTTTAAATCTAACATCGCTAGATTGGTCTGTTGAGGAGGGGTATGAAGGTTGATTATAATAGGATGGCTGGTTAAACTGACTAGGCTGACCATTATTATAGGCATAATTTGATAATTTGCTCAAGTGAAATTTGGGTCTGAGCCTGAGTCTGTTGGGATGTCCAAGAAAATTAAAGTTACTCCAATCTGAATTAATGAATTTGGAATGGTCTAATCAATTTGGAGTATCCTTGAGTAGCTGAACTTGTTCTTGGAAAATATGGAAACTGCAGTCATAGGATTTCACTTACATGTATGGGTTGACTAGCACAGATTGAATAACTCTCTGATAATTAGAAGATTGTTACCTTAGGGTTAGGAGTTGATCTATTTTCTGATCAAGAAGTCAACTTTATCTAATTTTGGAATTAGATTCATATTAGCCATTTGATTATTATGTTTAATGTGAATCACCATTCAATTAATTCAACTAAATTAGAAAAATGATTTTCTACCATGCATGTATTAGTGTAACCCTAATGTATGGTTAAAAATTTTTAGAATATTTTTTTTATTTATTATTATTATTATTATTTTATATATTAAAAATTAAATTTTTTAATTATTTTTATTTATAATTTTAATTTAATTTAATTATTAATTTTTAGTTTAGTTAATTTTTTATTTTATTTATTTTTAGAGAAGAAAGGAGAGAAAGAAAAGAGTTCTAAAGAAGAGTCCTAAGAGTCCTAGAACTAGAAGAAGAGAAGAATTGGTTTAATTAGATTAATGTTGGTTAGCAATCAAGTTGGTCAATCAATCCTACTAAGGGTTATCTAGATCTAGACAGCTCCTAATGCCAAGGTCACCTCAAGCCCTCCCAGTGTAGGATTAAAAATCAATGGCCAGGTAAGTGTAAGGTTGGTGGGAGTCCCCCCGTTGCTTTGCCTTAGACATTCAATTATGCTTGGCCAGGTAAGAACGGAAAATTAGAAACCACCTCCTTCGGGTCCAATCGTCCCTGAACCACTTTCCTAGACACCAGTCAAATTGATTTATCCTAACTCGGTTCAACTCTTAGGATTCCTTATCCTATTGAGCCGAGTTCCTAGGGTGATGTCTAATTGTTTTAAAATTAAAGGCTTAGGTCAATGCAGGATTTGGTTGGTTGTTTATTGGTAAGGAAGGGTGATCAAATCCCACCTTATCTGTTAATTGGGTTGTGCCCTTAATTGATTTAATATGATATGCATTAAAAAATTTTAATCAAAGGGTTCTATGCAATTTAAACTAGATGCATGTAACTAATTGTTTCTGAAAGGCTTACCTTGCCTCCAGCAATAAAAAAAAAATAAAATAAAAATAAAACTAATATGATGCATGCTCTAAACAGTTAGGGTTTCTAATCTTATCATGAGGCTTTTAATTAGATTTAAATGGATATTTTTTTTAAATTAATTTAAAAATAAAATAAAATAAATAAATAAAATAAAAAGAAAAGAGAAACTAGGGTTAGGATTGATCTCACAGGCAAAATTTCTGATTCTTTTTTTCTTTTTTTTTTTTTCCTGCAAAATTATTAGTAAGAAAATAAAAATTTATAATTTTTTTATAGAAATCAAAGAGATCAAAAATTTAATATCCGTGCCTTCCCCGGCAACGACGCCAAAAACTTGATAGGTACGCGATGCTGTCGTTAAGACATCGTGTTTATCAGTTTAATCCGACTTCTTAAAATTATTGAAAAAACGTAAATAGTAGTAGTCGGGTCGAATCCACAGAGAAGGTAGTATTTTTAGATTTAAAATCTTTGATTTTATAAAGAAAAGAAAAAAAGGATTTATTTTCAATCAAAAGTGAAGTCGAAAAATTAAAAGCAAAAATTAAAAGGTACAAAAATTTAAATTTAGTACTAGGATCTATTAGTTAGATCTTAGCATCTACTTGCAAAGCAATAATTTAAAGTGCAAAATTAAATAATAAAAATTAAAAAGCAAAAATTAAAATGTAAAAAAAAAAATTTTTATTAATAAAATTTTAGAATTTAAATACATAAAATTTAAAAAAGAAAAAGATAATAAAATAAAATAGCCTGATCTCTGATCTTGGATCGGTATTGGGAAAGAGGGGTTAGAAGCTCGACTCTTCTTCTCGGCATCCGTGCTTTCGAAGCAGCCTTTAACCCATAGCCTGGCTTTGCCTGTTTACCAAAGCTTTACTTTGATTGGAGATGTTGATTTCTGATGCCTGGGTCCTTTTTATAGAGTTAGGAGGGTTGGATATTTTTTCTAAGGCAATATGGGACTAAATCCTTTGTAAAAAATATAAAAAATTTGGATAAAATTGAATCAAAAAGCTCTGATACTCTTGCTATCTGAATAAAATCAGGTTCAACAGGAAACGGTCCAAAAATCATCAAAATCGGATACATATAAGCTCAGATCGGGTCGGATTAAATTCTGGCCGTGGATCGCGCTTGATCGAGGAAATCTGGCCGCAAATCATGTTCGGGAGTCTTGATCGCCACCGACAGCGTTCTGGACCGTCGGATCATCGCCTGGATCGAGCGCTGCCGTCCGATTGGTGATCCGCGTGATGTTTGTATTGAATAAAATTCAGAAGCAACCACAGCCGTCCGATCCTGACCGCAAACAACCACATCCGTCGATCGCGCAATAAACTGTTCCCATGGACCGCGTGGACCGGCCGCACCGCACACCGCAACCAATCAGCACCGCTGTTGTCGAACGAAAAGACTGAATTACCCTTGTGAGCCGCGATAAATTTCTGTAGACCCTTAAGGGGTCTAGGTCCACCACGTGGCAATCTCTGATTCGCCGGAATTTGCTGAGCTGGCGGTCCACGCCTGGATCGTGGACCGGCTGATGGCTTCAATGGCTGAGTCGGCTTGATGGCTCGGCTTGGCTTTATGGCTCGGCTTGCGGAGCCGACTGAGCCGTTTTCTTTTTTATTTAATTTTTATTTATTTTATATTTTTAAAAATTCATATATTTTTCATTTTAGCTCCGTTTTACTTGAAATTTATTTCGTTGTGATCAGAAAAATGATCTCTTTCTATTGATAATAAAATTTTATTTTTTAATTTTTATTAATTTTTATTAATTTTTAATTAATTTTTTAATTAATAAAAATATGAATTTTTCAAAAATTATATATAAATTGATTATTTATTCTTAAAAATTAATATTAATTAATTGATAAATTAATACTTTTATTGGTGAATTTATGATGCTTATCAGTGGTGCCAAGATTGGGTCGAACAAGAC
Organism: Cocos nucifera; assembly: GCA_006176705.1. Classification (NCBI taxonomy): domain Eukaryota; kingdom Viridiplantae; phylum Streptophyta; class Magnoliopsida; order Arecales; family Arecaceae; genus Cocos; species Cocos nucifera. The sequence goes on along the minus strand of QRFJ01003101.1, from coordinate 26,373 downwards.
TTCTTGGCACCATATAGTTTAATCTCCTAAAGCAACCCTGGAGTCCCATCTTTATGGGACTCCAGCTTTATCCTCATGGGATGCACACATCCCTAGGCATGCACCCTCTTCCTATCTATATTTTAGGAAGGGGACAAGTCCCCAGGTACTCTCCTATGGGTGCATGACACATAGGCAGATGTCTAAGTGTCCAGGGTCAACATTTGACCGATGTCCGAAAATAAATTGAATCTTATTCAAATCAATTGAATTGGATTAGTCTAATTGATGATATCCAGATCTAAATCCTTGTTTGTATGATCTAGTTAGGTTTAGTTCTGTATGGTAATGGGATATTTTATGATCTCTATCATCGACATCATCGAAACACCTTTCGATGGATTAGAACTTTTCTGATTTAGACAACTAGTATGATCGATCATCCAAATCATTCTAATTGCTCCCAAAATCCATCAGTGACACCTAGCAGTATGTGGTGGCAACCCATCAAGACTGAGAACGAACCTCTCGGTGTAGTTACCTATGTGATTAAGTTCCTCTATCATGAGCCTCGATCGGATTAGGGTTAAGGTGATCTTGTCAAACCCTAATTTCCATCATATGAATTAATCATTCGATTCAAGTCCGATGTGAAAATTCTAATAGAAACTCTTTCTATCATTTCACTCTACAATGGCCATGGGCTTATAGACTTGATTCTCATGATCATCATAGGGCTGCTCCTTGTCTATCGAGGTAGATAGATCCCCTATTGGTGTAATCCAATTCCTACAAAAAACATGCTATAGCCAACATGCACCTTAGGGTTTCGAATAGCTAGGAGATCGAGTTATGGTGTAGTCAAACTATAACACCCTTAAGGTAAACTATCGATGCACCTCAAGTCAAAGAACTAGACACACCACTATAGCTTCAAGCCAGTCATCGACGAGAAGGTAGACTTTCTCATGACTGCTCGGGGTGGTCACACTCTGTGCCCTCGTTCTCTAACGAGTACCTATACTCTCACTCTAGTGTCTCTACACCATAGACTTAAGACTCATCTATCCTAAAGAAGCGATCGTACACCAACCTTTTGGATTAATCACCATTCTCATGATGATCCTATGGTCTGGAGCATTTTATGAGTTAATAATGAAAAATTCATGTCTTAAATTTTTAACTCTTGAAAATATGAACTATCATTACCATTAACTCAAAGAATGTATCACTGACACTTTCAAAATATACACTATAATAGAAAATAACCTATTTTATTATTTATAGTCAAAATTATAATTTTATCCTTAGAAGTGTATCACAAGTGTTAGCCAATCTGGCTTCTAGGGCACACATATCTAACAAACTCCCACTTGACCTAAAGCCAATTAGCTACAAATCTAAGTCCCATCTTCTCAAGGTGGGCTTCAATCTTCTGCTGGCCCAATGGCTTTGTAAGTGGCTCTACCGCATTATCTACGGAGTCGACTCTCTTAACCTTGACACAACCTTTCTCGAGGTAATCGTGGATGAGGTGGTATCACCGCTCGATGTGCTTGGATTTTTGGTGAGACCTCAGCTCTTTAGCAAGTGCTATGGCACCATTATTGTCACAGTACAGAGGAATGGCATCCGATGACATCACTTCGATCTCTACAGCAAACTTCTTGTACCAGAATGCCTCCTTCATAGTTTCTGATGCAGCGATGTACTCTGCTTCCATAGTGGAATCTACTATCACTGTCTGCTTGGAACTCTTTCAATTGATAGCACCACCATTACACACAAATAGACTCCTAGATGTCGACTTTCGATCATCTGTATCGATCATAAAATCCAAGTCTGTATACCCCTAGACTTGGAGTTCTTCATTACCAAAAACCAACAACATATCCTTAGTTCTTCTCAAGTACTTAAGGATACATTTTATAGAAGTTCAGTGTTCTTCACTTGGATTTGACTGATATTTGCTCGTGACACTCACAATAAGGGCTATATCAGGTCGTGTACATAACATGGCATACATGAGGCTCCCTATTACTAAAGCATAAGGGATCTTGCTCATGCGTTCAATCTCCTCAGGTGTGTTGGGACACATTTTCTTAGAGAGATTATTGCCATGTCCGAAGGGTACCAATCCTCTCTTGGAGTTTTTCATGCTAAACCATTTTAGCACTTCCTCTATGTGCATCTTCTGTGAAAGACCTAGCATCCTATTCGGTCTATCTCTATAGACCTTAATTCTTAGAATGAAGGATGCTTCTCCTAGATCTTTCATGGAGAATTCTTTAGATAACCATATTTTAATTATGGTCAACATAGAAATATCATTTTCAATAAGAAGGATATCATCCATGTATAGTATGAGGAAGACAATAGCGCTCCCACTGATTTTTTTGAAAATACATGGTTCCTCCTCATTCTTGATGAAACCAAACAATTTGACTACATCATTAAAATGAGTATTCCAGCTCTGAGATGTTTGCTTAAGTTCATATATGGACCTTTGCAGCTTGTATACTTTGTGATCAGCATCACTAGATGTAAAACCTAGTGGTTGTTCCATATAGATATCTTTCTTAAGGTATCCATTTAAGAACACCATTTTCACATCTATTTATCATATTTCATAATCAAAATAGGCTACAACAGTAAGTGATGTGCGGATGAATTTTAGCATGGCTACTAACGAAAAGATATCATGATAGTCAATATCTTCGCGCTGACATATTCTTTCCTCACTAATCTAGCTTTGAATGTCTCCACATTCTCATCTGCACCAATCTTTCTCTTGTAGATGCATTTACATCCAATAGGTACTATACCTTCAGGTGGATCTACCAAGATCCAGACTTGGTTTGAGTGCATCGAGTTAATTTTTGACTTCATTGACTCTAACCATTTCTCGAAGTCGATATTCAATATCACCTCATCATAGGTTTTGGGATCATCACCATGAACCCTATTACCTATGAGGAATATTTTCTCTACTTTCTCTAAAATAGTACCTAAGTACCTCTCAAAGGAACGAAAAATTCTTTCTGATCTACGAGGTGGAGGAGGTAGTGATTGTATTAGTTTAACCTGATTTGATTCCATAGCGTCCTTGGCTCATTGCTCTTATGAGATTTTCTCTCCGAGCTTGATCTGCTTTCCAATGCCACCATCTTGAATAAACTATTTTCAAGAAAGATGGCATGCCGACTCACAATCATATTACGGTCTTTTGGAATGTAGAAATAATAACCAATGACTCTTTAGGATATCCTACGAATCGAGCTCTAAAGGATCTATAGTCTAACTTGTCCGCTTGTTGTCTTTTGATATGAGTCGGGCAATCCCAAATTCTGAGATTACTCAGACTTGGTTTTTTACCATGCCATTGAAGAAAAAATCCTGATTTCTCAGATCAGATTCATTCAGATCTGATCAGATCGAGAGAGATATTTTAAAAATTTCTCTCATATATCAAGATCAGATCTAAGATATTTTAGATCTAATTTTATAGATCTAATAAATAAAAATAAAAATAAATTAAATCTAATTTAATTTATACCTTGATGTGGATAATCTGATTATCCTTTGATGATCCTGCCGATTGCCTGTGGTTCTAGATCTAGCCATGGAAGCACCTGACCTCTACTGGTATCCACTCGGACTGGATCTGAAGATCTTTTCCTTTTTTATCACTTCTTCAAAAATCAAATCTAGATCTGATTTGGAGGATCTTCAAAACTTCTTCTGAAGATCAGCAGTCGTCTATGCAGCGGTGCTGCCTTCTTCCTTTCTCGTCAGCCTTTTCTTGCCTGGATCGCACCAAACTGAAGCCCAACTTCTCTTGGGCATGGAGAGGAGAGAGAGGATCAGAAGTTGGCATGGAGGAGGGAGAGGGACAGCCTTGGGGCATGGCTAAGAGGGAACTCTATGAAAGTTGGGTGCAGATAGGGTTAATTTATAGACCCTACTACACCATGCAGTGCCACATCATCCTGGCCAATCATGTTGCTTTGTGTAATCAGATCTAAATCTGATTGGTGGGATGACATCACCTGATCTAATCAGATGAGAGCCCCATAAATTCATCCTTAGATGGTGCCTAAGACTGGTCAAAATCTATAGGCAAGGGCCACCTAAGTAGAAACCCAAAAGCAACCTGGAGTCCCATCCGCATGAAACTCCAGGCATCCCTATCCATGGGCGCACGCCATCCTAGGCATGCACTCCCTTCTTTCTAAATTCTAGTAAGGGGACAAGCCTCTATCTGCTCTCTAATAAGTGCATGACACATGGGCAGATGTCCAAGGATCAAAGGTCAACGTTTGACCAAAGTCAAAGGACAAGAATTAGTAGGTGACGAAAAATGGCAGGTGTTGTCTCAAATTTATCTCATAAATTAAGACAATCCTTTTCTGACCTGGACAAGCTCTAGTCAGATTAACTAAAGGTACCTGAGTGAGCACAAACATATTTAGCTCAGTCGAGATAACTTTTAATGATAGAAAAAGAAGAACATTAGGTTCAATCGTATGCTAGCACGATTTTCTTGAACCTAATTGAATCTAATTCAAATAAATTGAACTGGGTTAGTTCAATTGATGATATCCAGATCCAAACCCTTATTTGTATGACCCAGTTAGGTTTAGTTCTGTATGGTAATAGAATATATCATGATCTCCATCATCGACATCATCGAAACTCCTTTCGATGCATCAGAACTCTTCTAACTCAGACAATTGGAATGATCGATCATCTAAATCATTCTAATTGCTCCCAAAATCCACCAGTGACACCTAGCAGTATATGGTGGCAACACATCAAAATTAAAAATGAATCTCTCAGTGCAGCTAATTATGTGATTAAGTTCTTCTATCTTCAGCCCTGATCAGACTAGCGTTAAGGTGAACTCGTCAAATCCTAATTTCTATCATATGATTTAATCATTCGATTCAAGTCCAATGTGAAAATATTAATAGAAACTCTTTCTATTATTTCACTCTCTACCATGGCCATGGACTTATGAACTTGATTCTCATGATCATCATAGGGCTACTCCTCTTCTACTGAGGGAGATAGATTCCCTCTTGGTGCAATCCAATTCCTACAATGAACATGCTATAGCCAACATACACCTCAGGGTTCCGAATGGCTAGGAGATAGAGTCATGGTATAGTCAAAATATAACACCCTCAAGGTGAACTACCGATGCACCTCAGGTCAAAGAATCAGACACACCACTATAGCTCTGAGTTAGTCATCGACGAGAAGATAGATTTTCTTGTGTCTACTCAAGATGGTCACGCTCAGTGCCCTCATTCTCTAACGAGTACCTATACTCTCGCTCCGGTGTCTCTACACCGTAGACTCAAGACTCATCTACTATAAAGAAGTGATTGTACACTAATCTTCTAGATCAATCACCATCCTCATGACGATCCTACGGTTAGGAGCATTTTTTGAGTTAATAAATGAAAATTCATGTCTTAAATTTTCAACTCTTGAAAATATGAATTATCATTACCATTAACTCAAGGAATGTATCGCAGACACTATATACACATTTATGATAGAAAATAACCCATTTTATTATTTATAATCAAAATTACAATTTTGCCCTAGAAGTGTATTACAAGTGTTAGCCAATTTTGGTTTTTAGGGCACACATATCTAACAGCCATATCTCGTACGATGTAGTAGAAATGGTTTTAGAGGAAATTCTATTCAGTAAATATATAGCAGTTAACAGACTATGTCTCCAAAAAAAATTAGGGAGGTTTGTGAAGCTCATCATGGATCGAACCATATTTAATAGGGTCCGATTCCTCCATTCTAAAACCTCATTGAGTTGAGGTATTCCAAGTGGAGTCCATTGAGAGACTATGCCATATTGCTTGAGATAGTCTAGGAATTTTCGACTAAGGTATTCACCTTCTCGATCTGATCGAAGAATCTTAATGGGTTTTCTAGTTTGCATTTTCACTTCATGTCTGAATTTCTTAAACATTTCAAAGGCTTCAGACTTGTATCTCATAAGATACACATACCCATACCGAGATAAATCATTGGTAAAGATTATGAAGTAGACAAAGTTGCCTCTAGCCAGTACATCAAATGGGCCGCACACATTAGTATGTACTAGGGCAAGTAGATCCATGGCCCTTTCTCCATGTCCTACAAAAGGGAGCTTAGTGATTTTGCCATGAAGACATGATTCATAAATTGGATATGACTCGGAAGTCAACAAACTCAATAGCCCGATTTTCTTCGATTTGTTAATCCTATCTTTTGCTATATAATCTAGCCTTAGGTGCCATAGATACCTATCGTTTGGACTATCCCTGGATCATTTTGATCTTATGGCATTCACATTTTGCTCGATATTAAGGATAGATATATTAATATGTTACTAGTAGAGATCGTTAATAAGAAAACCACTTATAATTTTATTTTTTTTATAAAGAATATTATAATGATCCTTAAGAAAATTAATTACATAGGCTTGTTGTGCTAAACATAAAATAGAAATCAAATTTCTATTTGCAGCAGGCACATAATAACAATCCTTAAGTACTAAATCTAAGCCAGATGGTAGTCAAAGAGGATAGGTTCCCATGGCCACAACAGCAACCCTTGCTCCATTTTCGATGCATAGTATCTTCTCACCATCCCTCAGCCTCCTGCTATCCTCAAGACCCTGCATGAAAGTGCATAAATGAGCACTAGAACCAGAGTCAAGCACCCAACAGGATGTAGAAGAAATCGTAAGGTTAGATTCAATAACGAGCATACCTCCAGAAGGATCTATCTTCTTCTTATTCTTCAGAATGGCCAAATATATAGGGCAGTTCCACTTTCAATGAATGTCAGTATTACAATGGAAATACTTTCTTTTGTCAGCAGTCTTCTTCTTCAGCTCTATCTTTTTTTTCTTTCCACCTTCCACCTTCTATCTTTTCACAGACTTCTTCTTCTTTCCAAAAGACTTTCTCTTAAAAGAAGTCCATTTTATAGCTAGCACTAAGCCTTTAGAACCTTTCATAGAAAGCTCGACAGTAACCAACATATTCATAAGCTCGACCAGAGTATTCTGAAGTTTATGCATATGGTAGTTCATGATAAATTGCCCATATGCATCAATCAAGGATTACAGAATTATATCATTCTGTAGATCCTAATCTAACTTCACTCCAAGCTTTTTAAGCTCTTCCAAGTCCTTGATCATCATTAGATAATGATCTTGGACTGACTGTCCATCATGCATTTTAGCCTTAAATAGTCGTTTAGTGACCTGATATTTGGCTGCATGACTCTGTTCACCAAACAACTCTTGCAGGTGAGCCAACATTTGGTGGACAGTCTTGATATCTTCATGTTGGTGCTAAAGCTCATCAGACATTGAGCCCAACATATCTGACCGTATTATCTTCATCCAACCACTTATCAAGAGACGCTCTCTATTCATCAGATGGATGAACTGGTAAGGTGGGAGGATCCTGCTCCAATACATGAGTCAACTTCTCGAAACTCAAAATAATTTTAAAGTTTTAGAGCCAATTCTTGTAATTGGATCCGATCAGTCTATGGGTGTCTAGGATACGGGTTAGTGGGTTGGACGTAGATATTTTTCTTTTTTCTGTAGAGAGTCAAAGTTTTTAGTTAGATTTCGTAATTAAGACTTGATCAATTTGGTTAGAAGTTTGATTTTTAAATAAATTAGCTCCTACTATTTTCTTAGATCCCTACACTCCCTCTATAGAGATGCAAAAATCTCCATGATTACTAATTTCTACTGGGTGGTGCAGTCCCACCAACTAACTCGTCACCTCACCTAACAGTTATTGGTGATGGATTAGCCAATGAGTGAATAACTCTTGTCCAATAATTCTCTAATCACGGTGCACCCAGACTTGATCTCTAATTCATGAATCTCACCATGTCCAGAATATCGATCCACTTCTAAGTTAAGTCAAACCCACCATTTGCATAAATTGGATTTCTAATTAGGTCTCTCTCTGTATCCAAAATATTGAGCCCAATCCATCCCCCAGCCCATAGCATCCAATGCCTAATAGACATGGTTGCATCTTTCAGTGCAACTGAACCACTATGACCAGTCGAGAATAATCAACCCCAGAAAGGATCTGCACATCTATAATGGTGGAAGTCCTTGGACTTAATTTTTTCTTAGAAAGATTTGATTTAGGTCTCCTTAAACATGACTTGACATAGCCATAACCATTATGACTAACCTAGTGCCATGGGTCAGCCCGGATTGTTAGCCACCTTAGATCAAGACTGTATCGACAAATATGGTTAAGTAAGACCGATGGAAGGGATATGCCATTAACTCGATAAGAATGCATTCGTGTCGAGTAGCTTCCAATTAAAAATCAGTCAGTCGTATCTGCCAAACTTATCTTAGATACTAAATTATTGAGCCAGAACCAATCAGGTTAGCCTACAATCCAGACTCTAACCACTTAGCCTAATTAGGTCTTAACTCGATCGATCACTCATGTGACTCGACCTTGACCTAGACTTAATCCTATTAGGCTAGTTAATTTAAGTACTCTTGATCCCACCTAACCAACTCTTGATTCGGTTTGATCAACCGCTAGACCTAATTAAGCTACCCAAGCCCAAATCCAATTTTATGAATATGTCTTAGATCTAAAAATTCTTAATTTTAGACCTAATATATTTCATAATCTTAATTTTTAATTAAGTTTAGGGTTCATAAATAAAATATGTATATAAAATCCTAGGATTTTAGGATCTAGAATTTTACAGAAATTAAATTTTTTAATTTTTGATTAAGAACAAACGCGCAGCACCCCTACAAACCATAAGAACATCCATCGAATGGGAGGAGAGGGCCTTAAATCCTACTTCATTCTTATGATCGGATGGCTAAGAGGAACGTCTTAATTAAAAATATGATAAATCAATAAAACTAGTTAGATCTACATCGTATATTACATATATATAAAAAAATGATCTAGAATTATGTCATTCTAAAATTATGTCATTCTACAAATTCTGGTCTAACTTCACTTCGAGCTTCTCAAGCTCTTCCAAGTCCTTGGTCATCATCAGACAATGATCTTGGACTGACTGCCCATCATGCATTTTAGCCTTAAAATGTCATGTAGTGATCTGATATTTGGCTGCATGACTCTATTCACCAAACAACTCTTGCAGGTGAGCCAACATTTGGTGGGCAATCTTGATATCTTCATGTTGATGCTGAAGCTCATCAGACATTGAGTCCAACATGTAGTATCTGACCTTGTTATCTTCATCCATTCATTTGTCAAGAGATGCTCTCTGTTCAACGGACGGACGGGCTAGTAAGGTGGGAAAATCCTGATCCAATACATGAGTTAACTTCTTGAAACTCAAAATAATTTTAAAGTTCTGGAGCCAATCCTTATAATTGGATCCGATCAGTTTATGGGTGTCCAGGATACGTGCTAGTAGGTTGGATGTAGACATATTTCTGTTAAGAGTCAAAGTTTCTAGTTAGATTTTATAATTAAGACTTGATCAATTTATTTAGAAGTTTAATTTTTAAAATAAATTAGCTTCCACTATTTTCTTGGATTTCTACACTTCCTTTGCAGAGATGTGAAAATCTCCATGATTAATGATTTCTAGTGGGTGGTGCAGTCCTACCAACTGACTCATCGCCTCACCTAACAGTTATTGGTGATGGATTAGCCAATTAATGAACAACTCTTATCCAATAATTCTCTAATCATGGTGCACCCATGCTTGGTCTCTAATTCGTGAATCTCACCATGTTCGAAATATTGATTACTCCTTAGTTAAGTCAGACCCACCATTTGCATAGATTGAATTTCTAATTGGATCTCTCACCGTTTCTGAAATATTGAGCCCAATCCATCCTCCAGCCTATAGCATCCAATGCCTAATAGACATGGTTGCATCTTTTCAGAGCAATTGAACCACTCTGACCAGCCGAGAATAATCAACTCTAGGAAGGGCCTGCATATCTACAATGGTAGAAGACCTTAGACATAATCTTTTCTTAGAAAGATTTGATTTAGGTCTCTTTAAACTTGACTTGACATATTCATAACCATTATGACTATCTTAGTGGCATGGGTTAGCTTGGATTATTAGCCACCTCAGATCAGGACTGAGTCGACAAATATGATCAGGTAAGTGAGATCGATGGAAGGGATATGCCATTAACTTGACAAGAACACATTCGAATCAAGTAGCTTCCAATTAAAAATCAGTCGGTCGTGTCTACCAAATTTACCTTAGACACCAAATTATTAAGGCAGAACAAATTAGGTTAGCCTACAATCCAGACTCTAACCACTGAGCCTAATTAGGTCTTAACTTGATCGATCACTCATGTGACTCAACCTTGATCCAGACTTAATCCTATTAGGTTGGTCAATTTAAGCACTCTTGATCCCATCTAACCGACTCTTGATTCGATTTGATCAGCTGTTAGACCTAATTGAGCTACCCAAGCCCGAACCCAATTTTATGAATATGTCTTAGATCTGAAAATTTTTAATTTTAGATCTAATATATTTTATAATCTTAATTTTTAATTAAGTTTGTGGTTCATAAACAAAATATGTAAATAAAATCCTAGGATTTCAGGATCTAGGATTTTATAGAAAATAAATTCTTAATTTTTGATTAAGGACGAATGCGCAGCACCCCTACACATTATAAGAATACCCCATCGAATAGAAGAAGAGGGCTTTTAAATCCTAATTTATTCTTATAACCAGATGGCTAAGGAGAATGCCTTAATTAGAAATATGATGAATCTACCAAACTAGTTAGATCTACATATATATCATATATATAAAATTAATCTAACTTTAAAAATATATTTTGCATACATCTCATGTATCATATCATGTATATTTTTGGATCTAAATTATCTCATAAATATCTAAAAAATAAAACTTAATTGATTATATCAAATTAAATTTATTCAAAATAATTTTGTAGAACTATTCTATAACTAGTCTAAATATGCATCTATCATATCTCATATTAATAAAATTAAATAAATTTATTTTTTATTTTTTAGATCTAATTATAATATTTATAACATTAAAAAATAATAAATAAATAGATCTAAAATTATAATTAATCAAATTAAAATTATGATCATCCTAGACTACACATAGAATAATTCTATTTCTAGTCTAGTCATGCATCTCATACATATCAGATCTAAATTATTTATTTTTTTTAATTATTTTGATTTTAGATTTAATCACATCTCATATGACATCTAAAATTATCTAATTATTAAATCAAAATAAATTAAAATCAGATATGAATAATTATGGGAACCTAGCTCTGATATCAGTTGAAGGAAAAATCTTATTTTCCTGATCAGGTTCATTCAGATCTAATTTGATCAAGAAAAATATTTTAAATTTTTTTTTTAAAATCAAAATTAGATCTAAGACTTTTTATATCTAATTTTATCAATCTAATAAAATAAAATAAAAATAAATTAAATCTAATTTAATTAGTACCTTATTATTATGTAATCCTATTATCCTATAATGATCCTACTGTTTGCCTGAGGTTCTGGATGTAGCCATGCAATCATCTGGTCTCTACCAATATCCACTCAGGTAGGATCTGGAGATATCCTTCTTCTCAATCTATCTTCCAAAGATCAGATCTGGATCTGATCTTGAAGGTCTTTAAAACAGCTTTTGAAGATCTGATGTCATCTCTTGCAGCAGTGCTGCCTTCTTCCTTTCTTGTTGCCTTTCTCTTGCTTGGATCTCACTAAACTGAAGTCCAAAAATCTTTTGGGCATGGAGAGTAGAGAGAATCAGAGGTAGGCATGGAGAAAAGGGGAGAGGGGCTATATGGCATGGGCAAGGGACCAAGCATCATAATCTAAGATGCAAACAGGGTTTATATTGACCCTACTGCACCATGCAGTGCCACATCATCCTAGTCAATCATGGCTCTCGATGCAATCAGATCTAAATTTGATTGATGGGATGACATCATCTGATTCAATCAGATTAGAGTCCCTCACAAACCTCCTTAGGTGGCATCAAGATTGGTCAAAGATGAGTCTTTAGTGCCACCTAAGTTGAATGCATCAAGTAACTGGAGTCTCATCCATATGGGACTCCAAACTCTATCCTCTTTAGATAGGAGGACAAAGATCAAAACTTTCTCCTATGGGTGCATGACACATAGGCAGATGTCTAAGTGTCAAAGGTCAACGTTTGACCAAAGTCAAGAGACAAGATTTAGCAGATGACAAAAAATGGCAGATATTATCTCAAATTTATCTCATAAATTAACACAATTCTTTTCTAATTTGGACAAGCTCCAATCAGACCAAGTAAAGGTTTTTGAGTGAGTCCAAACATATTTGGCTCAGTCAAGCTAACTTTTAATGATTGTTAAAGGAGAATATTAGGCTCAATTATGTGCTAGCATGATTTTCTTGAACTTAATTGAATCTTATTCAAATCAATTGAACTAGATTAGTCTAATTGATGATATCCAGATCTAAACCCTTATTTGTGTGACTCAATTAGGTTCAGTTTTGTATGATAATGAGATATGTCATGATTTCTATCATCGACATCATCAAAACATCTTTCGATGAATCAAAACTTTTCTGATTTAGACAACTAGTATGATCGATCATTCAAATCATTCTAATTGCTCCCAAAATCCACTAGTGACACCTAGCAATATATGGTGGCAACCCATCAGAACTAAGAATGAACCTCTTGATGCAGTTACCTATGTGATTAAGTTCCTCTATCATGAGCTCCAATCGGATTAGGGTTAAGGTGATCTCGTCAAACCCTAATTTCTATCATATGAATTAATCATTCGATTCAAGTTCGATGTGAAAACCCTAATAGAAACTCTTTCTATCATTTCACTCTGCCATGGCCATGGGTTTATGGACTTGATTCTCATAATCATCATAGGACTGCTCCTCATCTATCGAGGTAGATAGATCTCCTATTGGTGAAATTCAATTTCTACAATGAACATGCTATAGCCAACATACACCTCAGGATTTTGAATAGCTATGAGATCGAGTTATGGTGTAGTCAAACTATAACATCCTCAAGGTAAACTACCGATGCACCTTAGGTCAAAGAACCAGACACACCACTATAGCTTTGAGCCAATCATCGATGAGAAGGTAGACTTTCTCATGACTGCTCGAGGTGGTCATGCTCAGTACCCTCATTCTCTAACTAGTATCTGTACTCTCGCTCTGGTGTCTCTACACTATAGACTCAAGACTCATCTATCCTAAAGAAGCGATCATATACCAACCTTTTGGATCAATCACCATCCTGATGATGATCCTACGATCAGGAGCATTTTTTAAGTTAATGAAAATTTATGTCTTAAATTTTCAACTCTTGAAAATAGGAACTATCATTACCATTAACTCAAGGGATGTATCACAGACACTTTTAAATACACACTATGATAAAAAATAACCCATTTTATTATTTATAGTTAAAATTATAATTTTGTCCTTAGGTGTGTATTACAAGTGTCAGCCAATTCTGACTTCTGGGGCACACATATCTAACAAGAAAATCTATAAAAGAGATCCTAAATCTAAGATCTTGGCTGTGAATGAAAGATAGAAAATATCAATGGAGAAAACAAAAAAGAAATCCAAGGGTAGATCAAAATCTCGAGATCAGAAAAAGATATTGAAATGCTATAAATGTATCAGTCTGGACACCTGAGGAGAAATTATCTTCTTCTGAAGTCAAAAAATGGAAAGGTCGGCAAGCATAATGATACAGCTTTGGTGAGCAGTGGAGAAGACCTGCTAGTTGTATTAGATGGATCTATAAAGTATGATACTATGTGGATATTGGATTTAGCATGCTCACACCACTATACTTCTCATCGAGAGTGGTTTGCTATCCATCGGAAGATCGATGGTGGAAGTGTCAATCTTAGAGATGATCATCCATGCAAAGTAGCTGGAGTTGGCTCTATTAGGATGAGGATGTACAATGAGATCATTCATACATTATCTAAGGTCAGGCATGTACCAGAGCTAAAAATTAATTGGATTTCTTTAGGCTACTTAGAGGAGCAGGATTATGATTTTAGTAGCTAGGCTGGGAGTGGATGCTTGAAGATTTCCAAGGGAGATTTGGTGGTGATGAGAGATAAAAGACTGCGCAACAATCTTTATAGAATGAAGAGCTTAGTTGTGAATGATGGTGCGGAGGTGCTAGCAGCAGCTTAGGAGGAACAACTCTTATATCGATTATGGCACTATTGGATAGGTCACATGAGTGACAGAGGGCTCACAGAACTCAGCAGAAAAGAGATGATCCTAGTCCTAAAAAAGAATATGTGAGCCATGCATCTTTGGCAAATAGCATAGGATGAAGTTTGCCAATAGTACCAAGTATAGCGAAGGAGTGCTAGATTTAGTGCACTCGGATGTGTGGAGATCGACTCCTGTATCAACTAATGATGGGATAAGATATTTTATCACTTTCATTGATGATTACTCAAGAAATGTGTAGATTTTTTTGATTAAAAAAAAATTAGAGGTGTTTACCCAGTTTAGAGCCTAGAGAGCTGAAGTTGAGGAGTCAAGGAGATAAGTGAAGTGTCTAAGGTCAGATAATAGAGGAGAGTATACAAGCCTAGAGTTTAGGAGGTACTGTGAGAAAAATAGCATCAAATACCATTACACAATGAAGAAGACTCCCCGGCAGAATGTTGTCATAGAAAGGATGAACCAAACACTGACTGAAAAGACATGGAGTTTGAGGCTACAGACATTAGTTCCAAAATCTTTTTGGGGTGATGCTTAAATATTTTCTTATTGTCTTGTCAATAGGTCCCCTCACCGCAAGCTGAATGGAGGCATTTCAGAGGAGGTCTGGAGTGGAAAGAAAGTGGAACTTGGCCATCTGAAGTTCTCCAGTTGCTCGTCCTATGCACATGTGGAGGTAGCTGAAAGGAGCAAGTTGGATCCAAAATCTTAAAAGATGACATTTATTGGATATTCACAAGGAGTCAAGGGGTACTTGCTATGGAATTCTGAAGCATAGAAATCAATGATCAGTAGGGATGTTATTTTTGATGAGATGAGCATCTTGGATAGGTCTAGGAGTATAGGAAGAACTAGAAAAATAAAGGTGAACAGCAGTGGCCAGTCAGAAATAGATGACATGCAGCATAAATCCACTTATAGGAGTGTTTCTGTTGAGGTGGAGCTGGGTACGAGGATAGTTACTCAGATGAGAGACCAGCATGGAGAGCCAACTATTTAGTTAGATGTGCAGGAGTAGCCATAGACTTTAGGCAAGAACAATAAGCCAGTGGGAGTGGCTTTGCATAATCTCCAGCATACTATCAGGAGACCTATTAGATATGGCATTGATGAGGCTATCTCCTATGCACTCATTACCACTAATAAAGATCTAGAAAACTATGCAGAGGCTATGAAATATGAAGACCATGAGTCATAGATGTAGGCCATGATGGAGGAGATGGAATCACTGAAGAAAAATTAGACATGGCAGCTAGTGGATCTTCCAGATGGTGCTCGGCCTATTAGCTCAAAGTGGATATTCACTAAGAAGGAGGCACCTTCAGAACAAGGTGGAGTCAAATTCAAGGCAAGGCTAGTAGCAAAGGGATACTCACAAAGAGAAGAGATTGATTCCATAGAAGTTCTCTCCTATAATATGTCATACATCTATTCGAGTTTTGCTATCACTAGTGGCACACATAATATGGAATTGGAACAGATGGGCGTGAAGACGACCTTCTTTCATAGGACTTTAAAGGAAAGAATCTACATGAAGTAGCCATATGGTTTCATGAAGATTGGATAGGAGGAGAAGGTGTATTTACTCAAGAGATTACTATATGGCCAAAAATAGTTCCCTCATCAGTCGTATCACAAATTTGATAGCTTTGTTTTGAGCCTATGATTTATTGGATGTGAACATGATTGCTGCATCTATGTCAAGAATGTAGATGAGGAGGATGCCCTATACCTGCTATTGTATGTAGATGATATGCTCATAGCCAGTAGAAGCATGGAGGTTGTGAAAGAACTAAAAAGAGCATTATCAATTGAATTTGAGATGAAGAATCTAGGTCTAGCACTGAAAATTCTTAGAATGGAGATTTATAGAGTAGATGTAAAGGAGTGCTCTATCTGTCATAAGAAGGATATGTCCAAAAAATTTTAGAGAGGATTGGGATACAGAAGGCCAAACCTATAGAGACACCATTGCCAAGCTACATATCTCTCTCCAAGTATCAAAACCCCCAGTCAGAAGAAGAGAGAGAGTACATGGATAGAGTCTCTTGTGTGAATGCTACTGGCAATGTGATGTACACTATGGTGTGCTGTAGACCACATATACCACATGTAGTGAGCTCTGTTACCAAATATATGGCTAATCCAGGGAAGGAGCACTGAAAGGCATTGAAGTAGATACTGAGATGTCTATATGGAACAAAAAACTATGGTCAGGTATTTAATGGACAATTGGGAGGATTTGAAGATCGAGGTTTCGATCCTCTGGAAGGGTTTGTAGATGCAAATTATGCATGTGATCTTGATATAAGGAGGTCTACTACTGGATACCTCTTCTGCATGTTTGGTGGACCGATGTCTTGGAGATCAATCCTTCAACTAATCATGGTCTTATCTAATATAGAAGCCAAGTACATTGAAATGACTAAGGCTACAGAGGAAGCACCTTGGCTTAAGAGGCTGATTATTGAGATGGGGTTGAAGTAGAGTAAGATTACACTGCATAATGATAGTCAGAGTGCTTACTGCTTGTAGAGAACCCAGTCTATCATGCACACACAAAGCATATAGACATGAGGTACCACAGGATCAGAGAGCTGGTGATGATGGGTGAAGTGGAACTGATGAAGGTCCATACCAAGAAGAATCAGTCTGATGCACTCACAAAGATACTTCCTAGAGACAGCTTTTAGATGTGTGGCATGGATGTGTTTGCAAGGAAGAGATGAGTTCTCAAGAACTTGAAAGCACCAAGATGGAGAATGTGAGCTTAGGTGTGGTGCTTCCAAATCTTGGGAACATGAGAAGAAAGATCATGAAAAGATGGGAGTAAGCCAACAGAGAAATCAGCCTAGATAAATAAGTTGCAAAAACTTAGCCGGCTCACCCTGAGACTGGATCGGCTAAGTTGGAAGCTAGGTTGGCTTAGTCCAGGACTGGGTCAGCTATGTCTCAGAGAAAATCCAAACAAAAAATAGTATTTTCTGGACTACTGGCATGGTACACAACTAGGTTGGCTATGTCTCAGACCGAGCCAACCTAGTCATAGGTTAGCCAGCTTAGTCTGAATCTAGATCGGCTCAATGTCACAGGATCAATTTTATGTACGTGGATTGTTTGGATTTGAAAAATTTTTTTATGAGCTTGGGGCTTGACCCTTTTATAAAATACTTATACTGAAATAGATCAAGGATTGTAAGATGTTGAATACATTAAAATAAAAGCTCTTTTCTTCCAGAAAATTTTTGTATTCTATTTCTTCCTTTTCTCTCTTGAATCCATTATTTTTGCTTTCATATTGATTCTAGGAGTTTATTCCTTATTGCTGGCTAATCACCAATGGCCATGTCGGTCTGAGAGAGGATTGTATTTCCCTACAACATACTCTACCTTACATATTGAGTCTGCTATAGTGTATTGCTTGGCACTTTCCTATCAAACAACTCCACCATGTAGGGTCAAGATATAATCTGACATGCTTTTGTTGTCATCATGGCTAGATTGAAAGCTAGAATCTTTAAATCCTACAAGTTTTAAATCTAACTCACCATAGATCAGCCACTGGTCCTTAGTATTTCTTAAATACTTAAGGATGATTTTCACCACCTTTCAGTAGTTCTTTTTTGGATCAGATTGGTATCTACTCATTACTCCTAGTGAGTATGCCACATTTGGTTTCATACGTGTTATTGCATGCATGATAGATCCTACTATCAAAGCATATGGGATTTTGTTGGAATCTGGTGCCTTAAGATTTGGTCCATGATAAGCCAAGAACGAGATTTAGGAGCCACGAGAAAGATGAGCCAACATATAGTCGGGCTGGCTTGAATATGCAGTCAAGCCAGCTCGAGGTGAGATCGAGCTGGCTCGAGGTGGATTCGAACCAGCTCTCTCAAGAAGGCAAAAAGCAATGCTCAGGCCAGACGCAGTCGAGCTGGCTCAACTATGGACTGAGTTAGCTCGATGGAGGCAAATAGCAGGGATGCACCTAGTGCAGGCAAGCACGCATGGGCATGCATGTTGAAGCTTTTTCATGGGGTCTATGGAGCTGTTGTGCTATTCAATAGCAAGGAGAGCATGTAGGAGTTGAACAGACGGCTATTGGAATGGTTAGGGCTTATAAGAAGGCTCGACGATCTAAGGAATAAAGAGTCTTGAGAAAACCTCTCAAGTGGTGCAGAGATAAGATAGAGAGTGCTGGAGTGCTGCTATAGCACCTTCCTAGAGACACAGGGGGCTGAGAGAGGCTCGACGGTGCAGTAGTTGAGGAGGATATCTTAGTAAAGAGTGCCAGGGGCTTCTCAGGGAGACCAGGAGAAGGTTTCAAGAAGAGCCAGGGATTTCAAGATGTGCCAAGAGCATGAAGGAAGCCGAGAGTGTCTTGGAATGGTGGGGTTGCCTAGGGATAAAGGCTGGGGCTTGATGTAGAGACTGAGAGGATCACAGAGTATCTAGGAATGTCGAGGAGCCTGGACTGATAGATCTATGAGTGGGATCTTCTTGGGATTACTATGAAAGCATTGTATGGGTGAGTGCTTCTAGATTAAGAGAGAGGGTTGATCAGTTGAGATTGTATCTCTTCTATTATGCTTTCTTGGTGGTGAAGCATTGCATGTCCCATGGATGTAGGCACTTAGGCCGAACCACGTATATAGTTGTATTTGCTTGTTTTCTTCTATCTTTCCATAGCAATAGGTGGTGCCATATCTCCTATAGGTGATCTTGGGTAGGTGATCCATATTTCGTAGTTGACAAATCTATCCTAATAGGGGTATCAGAGCCAGGAGGAGTCAGGTTGTTCCAAGGATTGCTACGATGGTGATCAAGTTAGAAGAAGGGCACAATCAAGGTGGATGCTGATAAGTGGTAAAAATATACTAATAAAAGTATTAAATTATAAAATAAATTAATCTATTTTATTAGAAATTAATATTTTTATTAATCTTATGAAGGAATGAAGGCCACCAATGTGAAGATCTCATTTTTCTAGTTTAGATGAAAAAAATTTCAGGCAAAACGGACTTCAAACGAGCCCAGAATTGAATTTAAAAAAAAAAAAAAAAACCCACCGATGCAATGCTGACGTCAAAATGATGTCAGCATTTTTCATAGCGCATGGTGGACCATCTGAAGGATAATTCAGAAATTTTACAGTATAAAGAGCGCTCTGATTGGCTGAAGAATGCGGCGGTCCATGCAACACCGGGCTCGCGCATGGTCCATGGAGGGCAATTTGGGAATTCTGGCTAATCTAACGGGCGGTTTTCACTGAAGCTTGATCGGATGGATAAGAAGAAGACGCTGATGGACGGCATCCGCAGCTCCCGATCGAGATCCAATGGCTGAGATTCATTCCGACGTTAAACTATAGATCTGAAGCCTTCTTTCAATGCGATCGGACGGTCCAGATTCGATCCAATGGATGATCCAATGGCTGATATTAAATCCGACTTGATCTGGGTTATTTTAAGGGCTTTTTGAGTGGTTTTTGGACCGTTTGATCAAAATCTAACGGGCAAAATTACCCAGATCTTAATTTGAGTTGATTTAGGAGTCCTAAACCTAATTTTTGATGGATTTTGGGGGAAATAAAACTCTTTACCTATAAAAGAACCTAGTGTTGTCGTGAGAAAAAAAAAGAATTAGAGAGAGACAAAGAGAGAGACGGGGAGAAAGAGAGAGAGGGAGAAAGAGAGAGAAAGAGAGAGGAGAGAGATAAAAGAAAAGTGATTTGTGAGAAAATCAAAAAAAAAAATTTTAATTTTTCTTCGACGATCAAGACATCGATCAAGGAGCCTCTTCTTCTTCGCCAAATTCTCCACATCAAGAGCAGCAGACAATCAATTTCAGCAATCAAACAGTCTAATTTCTCCATGCTTTTTATTTTATTTGCTGTTTTTGAATTTGTTATTCATGAACTAAATTTTATTTTACTAAGGCTAAGGTGTAGCCACTCTTTTGATGCAATATTCAGTGTGATTTATTTTTAAATTTTATTCATGAGGAGTATATAAATCTGATCTTAATGCTTTTAGATTACTGGCCATCTTCTAATTGATCTGATGAACATAGATGTTACGGACCAAGTACATCTATGTTAATGCTTCTTGATTATATACCTTGTATTATGAATCAAATTAGAATTCATATGCATGCGGGAATTTTAGTGCGCTTTGGACGCAGCGTATTTTAATTAGAGGGTTTCACAAAACCTAATGCATTAATATTTATTTAAATTACACCTGGACCAAAGGATAATTAATAAATATTAATAGTTTTGCTATGCCTGGACCAAAGGATAGTGAATAAATTAGGAGACTCCACCGTCACATGAAATAAAATTAATCTAAAAACCTGAATATTGTATTGACTGAGTTGGTGAACCGATTGCCTTAGTAATCCATTGCTCTTGAATTTAAAACCCTAATAATTTACACTCTCTCTATTTAATTAAAAACTTTTAATTATTTTTTTTATTTTCTTTAATTTCTTATTCTCATAAATCGATCTTCTAAATAAAGCATAGGAAAGAGCTTTTCAGTACTTATTTTCCAATCCTCTAGGGACGATACTCTACTCATTCACTTTATTACTTGATCGACTGGTGCACTTGCCATAGCTATAAATTAGCACGCATCAAGTTTTTGGCACCGTTGCCGGGGATTGTGTCTAAAATAATATTGAAATTTTGATCCTAGCTTTACTTTAGAAATTTATTTTTAATTTTTATTATTAAAAAAAAAAAAATTTAAGTGCATGACACGTACTGGACATAGTAACTTACTACCTTTAGATCCAGAAATTGAAAGGACTATTAGAAGACTACAACAAGAGAGAAACATGGCAGCTGAAGATCCTAACGACATCAATCTAGGAGTGGATATGGCGACTGAAGGACAGCATGAAGCTATTCGACCAGTACATCATCCATTAAATGATTACATCACACCATCTATAGCCGATGCAGCTTCGAGCATCAGGAGACCGCCTGTACGAGCAAACAACTTCGAAATAAAATCGGCGATGATCCAGATGATTCAATCAACTGTCCAATTCAGTGGACACATGCATGATGATCCGAATGCCCATATTTCTAATTTTCTTGAACTTTGTGATACTTTTAAAATTAATGGGGTGTCGGATGATGCTATTAGATTAAGGTTATTTCCTTTCTCTTTATGGGATAAAGCTAAAAATTGGCTTCATTCTCTTCCTACAGGTTCTATCACAACTTGGGATGTCCTAGCCCAAAAATTCTTAGCCAAGTACTTTCCACCTTCCAAAACTGCTAAGATGCGCAACGATATCACTTCTTTTATGCAGATGGATATGGAGACGCTATATGAGGCTTGGGAGCATTTCAAGGAACTGCTGAGGAGATGTCCACATCATCAACTACCCGTATGGCTTCAGGTACAAACTTTCTATAATGGTTTATCTCCTACTAATCGATCTATGATTGATGCAGCAGCAGGAGGAACCATTAATCAAAAAATGGAGGAAGAAGCCTTCGATCTGATCGATGAGATGGCATCAAATAGCTATCAATGGCAGACAGAGCGCATGATGCCAAAAAGACTAGCAGCTGTGCAGGGAGTAGATTGCGTGCCAACTTTACTAGCTGAAATTGCAGCCCTTAGAGCCGAAGTCAACAACTTAAAGGGAACAGCTATGCATGTTCAGAGCATTGACTTGTGACCTGTGTGGAGGAGGACATGATACGAGCAATTGCCAGACAGGTAATCCTTTTGCTAAAACAACTGATACAGCTAATTATATTGGTAATTTTTTCAGGCCGCAACAAAACAATCCCTACTCCAACACATACAATCAAGGGTGGAGGCAGCACCCAAATTTCTCATGGAGCAATCAAAATGCAGCACAACAGCCACCCCCGGGATTCCAAGTACCTGAAAAGAAGTCCAACATGGAAGAGCTGATGGTCAAATTTATGCAAAACCAAGAAGCAACTATAAAAAATTTGGAAGCCAAACTTAGGCAGGACCAAACAGCAGCAATTCGAAACTTGGAGATGCAAATAGGTCAAATGGCTAAGATAATCTCCGAGAGACCTCAAGGATCCTTGCCAAGCAATACGGAGACAAATCCAAGGGAGCAAGTCAATGCTATCA
Source organism: Cocos nucifera (assembly GCA_006176705.1). Taxonomy (NCBI): domain Eukaryota; kingdom Viridiplantae; phylum Streptophyta; class Magnoliopsida; order Arecales; family Arecaceae; genus Cocos; species Cocos nucifera. The sequence goes on along the minus strand of QRFJ01003101.1, from coordinate 3,936 downwards.
CCCTAAGAAGTGGTACAAAGCTGGAGGAGCCTACATCAGAAGAAAGAGACTGAAGAGCCAACTACAAATAAGGAACCATCAACTCAAATTCGTCAGTCACCAAAACAACCAGCAGATGGATGGTCTCCAGGTATACGGTTTGCTGATCCAAATGTGAAGCCCTACGTGCCGCCACTACCATTCCCAGAGAGACAAATACAGCATCCAGATAAGGAAATTTTCTAACTTTTTCAAAATTTTAAAGAATTTACATATTAATATTCCTTTTGTAGATGCTATTACTCAAATGCCCAGGTATGCCAAGTTTCTCAAAGAAATCTTAACAAATAAGAAAAAGCTGAAGGAGCATGAGAGAATAAATTTGAATGAAGAATGCTCAGCAATACTTCAAAATAAATTACCACAGAAGCTAAAAGATCCAGGGAGTTTTACTATCCCCTGCATTATTGGTGATTGTAGTTTTGATAAAGTTTTATGTGATTTAGGAGCAAGCATTAATCTCATGCCTTTTTCTATTTTCAGGAAACTGGGTCTAGGAGAACCAAAGCCTACCACTATTACTCTTCAATTAGCCGACAGATCTATTAAATATCCAAGAGGTATAGTGGAGGATGTCTTGGTAAAGGTAAACAAGTTTATTTTTCCTGTTGATTTTATTGTTCTTGATATGGAAGAAGATTATGATGTACCCCTTATTTTAGGGAGACCCTTTTTAGCTACTGGAGGAGCTTTAATAGATGTTCAACAAGAAAAATTAATTCTTAGAGTCCAAGATGAACAAGTTACTTTTAATGTTTTCAAAGATACTAAACATATTGATGATAATCAAACTTATTTTCTAATTGACATTATTGACAATCCATTATATGAGAATTCTGTAGAAAATAGGTTTGAGACTATAAAAGCAAGCAATGTCAAATTGAAAGAGGATTCGATCAAACATGAAAGTATTCCAATTGAAGTGGCACCGGATTGATCCACTTTAGAACTTAAAGAAAGTCAAGCTGAAGACTATAAATCAGAACTACTAGATAGGTTGTTTCTTTTCTTTTTAGTTTTGATCATTTTTCTTTTCTTTTATTTTTCAGTAATTTGTTGTTGCTCTTTTACTGCTCTGGTGTGTATTTTCAATTTTGCAGAAAAATCAATGAGAACTCAAGCAAAATTTCAAAGCTCCAAAGAACCAGATTGAACCAAATCAGGTGTATTCTTTCCTATCCTTTATTACATCCTTTATTTTTCTTTCTCCTTTAAGACAACATAGAACAAGTTAAAGTTAAAAAAAAAAAAAAAAACCATGTGTCAAGAAGAAAATCTTGAGCAAGATAAACTGGATAAGTGATAAAAGATAGAATTATTTGCTAATGAATGTAATGAGTTAAAGAAGTAGATTAGTTGGTCAACTTTTGGCAGCCTACTTAGGTCATTAAAAGATTATTAGCACTTTTTATTGCACATGCACACTAATAAGGCAAAGTAGGTGTTGGGGATAAATCCCGCTCCTGCCGAAGCCCGGCCCGACGCTCAGCCCAATGTAACCAGTAGCCGCGGAAGAGCTTCGGCAGACGGGCTTCAGCCGAACTCCCAGCGGTCGAGCTTCTTCCAGCAGGCCGAACTGGTCAGCTCCCGAGCTTCTCCCGGACTCCCAGCGTCGAGACCGAACTTCCTGGGCGGCCGAACTCCTTCGGACTCCCCACGGCCGAACTCCTTCAGACTCCCCACGGTCGAACTCCTTCGGATCGACTCCAAGCGGCCGAGCTTCAATGAAGTCCTCTCAGCGGCCGAACTCCTCAGCGGACGGGCTTTAGCGGAATCCCCAAGCGGTCGTCACTCAGGAGCCCGAACTCCTCAGCAGTCGTTACTCGGCCGAACTCCTCAGCGGTCGCCCTCATCGAACTTCGGCCGACCGAGCACCTACCGAACTCTCAAGTGTCCCAGCCTTAGCCGAAGTCCAACAGCCGGCCGAACCCCAAATGGCCGAGCTTCGGATTCTCAGCAGCCGAACTCTTCAGCGGACGAGCCTTAGCTGCATATCTCCAGACGCCTATGGGTGCCGAACTCCCTCCTATCTTCCTCTTCAGGAGCCCGAACTCCTCCGAAATGGGCACACGACGAAGGCCTTCAACCCTTCATTTGGCAAGCTCTGCAACCATCACCATCAGGCGGCGATGGCTGTCACCCTCAATCCGCCGACCCACTGTCAGGCGGCGATGGCTGTCACCCTCAATCCGCCGCACACGGCACCATCCCATGAGACTGACTCCGCCGAACCTCGAGCGGTCCGCCAGCACGCGGCTGCAGTTGTCACCATCAAGCTCCACTATATAAAGGACCCTCCCGACACACTAAGGCTAAGCTCTCTGATCTCTAAGGCTCTTCTCCTCTTCTCTAAGCTCCGGAAACTCATTCCGAGCACTCCATTACTGTTGGCCGAAAACTAACTTGACCGTCGGAGGGTCCTGCCGGAGCCACCCCCCACCGGTTCCGGACGGGACTTTGTTTTGCAGGTCCCCGGCGGCGACCTCAGCGGCCTCGACTCCAGCGACCTCCGGCGAGGACCAGATTTCTGCACCAACAGATTGGCGCTAGAAGGAAGGGCCTGAACCTTCGAGGTTCCCTTGTTCTTAAAGGAGTGCTCGGCGACCCTTCTCTTCCCTCTTTGGAGATCTTCCTTTTCTCTTCCGAAGAGAAAACGCCACCCAGGAGAGCTTCGGCACGGCGCTCGGCGGCCTCCGCGATCCGATCCCGTCCAGGCCCGTCTGTTCCTGCTTCAGCCCCGGCGGCCTAGGTTCCACCTGCACCCGCGGTGGATGTGAAGCAGTTCGGCCTGCTTGTCCGACAGATCCGTGGCCTCACGGAGGCGTTGCAGGCTATACAGCAGCCTCCGGTGGCGACTCCACCAGCAAGCCCGCCATGAGGGCGCGAGGAATCAGCCTTAAGGAAGAGCCCAATCGCCCCGAAGAGAGAAACGGAGAGCAGAAGTTCCCCCGCCGAAGCGGAATGAAGTTCGGCGCGAGGAAGGCCGAACCCACCCATGAGCCCGTCATCGAGGAAGCTCCGACAAAGAAGTATGAAGTCCTCCCGCGGAAGCTTTCGCACGGGAAAGCGGAACGAAGTTCGGCGCAAGTGAGGCCGAACTCACGCTCCAGTATGTCCCCCAAAGGAACCACCTACAAAGTGTTCACCGGAGGCGGAACGAAGTTCGGGCAAGAAAAGCCGAGCTCCCCTCGAGCTCGCCCGAACTCGTCCGAACAAGAGCAGCAGGAAGTTCTCCCACGGCGGGTCTCGCGGGAAAGAGGAATGAAGTTCGGCTCGAAGAAAAGCCGAGCTCCCCCCAAAGCTCGTCATCAAGGCGAAATGAAGTTCGGTGGAAAGCCGAACTCCTCAGCTCAACCTCCAAATGAAGTTCGGCGCCGGCAAGGATGGAACGAAGCCCCCCCCGCGGAATGAAGTTCGGCATCAGGGAGGCCGAACTCCGCAGCAGATCACCCAAGTGAAGTTCGGCCGCGCTCGAGACCGCCCCAGGGCGATCGAGGCCGAACTCCCCCTCAAGTACGTCGCCACAACGAATTCACGGGAGGTGCGATAAAGTTCGGGCAAGCAAAGCCGACCCCCTCTCTGCGAGCAGGGAAGTCCGGACAAAGAAGCATGAAGTTCTCCCACGGAAAGTTTCGCGGGAAAGCGGAATGAAGCTCCACGCAAGCGAAGCCCGAACTTCTCGAGCTCACCGCAAAGGAAGCCCCGACAGAAGGGCGCGAAGAAATCCTCCTCCCGAAAGATTCCGCAGCTACGACCAGCTCCTCTAACTCGAATCCTCGACGAAGTTAGGAGCCAGCCGCCAAGACCTGAAGGACTACGGCCTCCCCAAACGTGCGCGAAGGCAAGTAAAGCCCCTACCATCGCGACCACGGCCACGACACTGAGGAATACGTTCAG
>QRFJ01003100.1:114038-213593 GCA_006176705.1 Cocos nucifera | reverse complement strand
TGGGGAAAATTTAATTATCTAAATGTGACTGATTTTAGAGAAATAATTGGTCTAACATACAACATACCATAATAGCATCGCCAACACACCACTCTGGCGAGATTAACTCCGACTCAACCAAAACACAGTACATCACTCATAAATAGACCTGCTCAAACCACATCTCCACGCACTGCAACAATCTCTCTCACTCAGCCAAACGCCGACATCACACGATACTACTACATCACCAAATCACTAATCCAACTCTCACGAACACTTCGACTCAAATTTCTACGAACTCCGAGAGCGCTCCAACAAGCGCAACCCAAATAATCGACCAATAAACACATAAGTCTAGCGACGCAATCTTCGTAATAAGAATCTCAAGTCAATCTCTTAGCTATAACTCGCACTCAACAATAGAACCGCATGCGCCACCTTACGCATTAATTGATCGTATAATTTGCCCCTGATCAGTTGGCTTTGGCATTCTCAGAAAAGGGTTCAGTTAGATCCAACCATTAACATGACCATACTTAGCCCATCTAACTAATGAATGATCAGGCCCAACTTTGGTTGGCCCACCTGACCACCATTTAGAAAGATGTATCAAAGAGATCATATAATGAATGATAATTCCATCAATCGATAAGCACCAGGCCTTTGGGCCTCCAATGATTATCCAACTGATGGACCCATTATCATCCACTTTAATGGAAGGATATGATCCAATTATCATATAACTATTTTATTTTAGGGACCTAATAATTTTAGAAGATTTATTTATAGAAGTGAGTAGGTTAGATTAACCAGCTTGTAATGATCATCCCACTGGCTTCACCAAGTCAGCTTAAGGGAGACCACTAATAGGCTGGTCTAGGAGCACCTAAATCAGTCACATTAAAAAACCTAGCTGACATGGGTCAGCTCGAATAGTCAAGTGATTCAATCAAAACATAATCTCACCAAAAGGCCAGATAAGTTCGATCGATGGGAGGGTCTGCCAAAGCATGCCTTAGACACCATCAGAAATGGTCAGGTAAGTGGGCTGCCAATTAAAAACCATCGATCTAATTTACCTTAGACACCAACTAGTTTAATTAATTTCAATTAGATCAACCTAATAGTTCGTGCTAGATCGCGTAGCCAAGAATCAAGTCCATCTTGGGTTTTGTTAAAGACATGGACTTGACCAACTACAACTATTGTAATTGATCTAGAGAATTCTTGACCTAATCTAAGACAATAATTGATTAGATTTACTCAATTCTCTAATTAAGTCTATTCTTTAATCTAACCCTAGGTCTAATCCAATTAATGGACCTAATCTCCACTAATCTATTTAATCCAATGTATTATGATTTGTATCTTAGGATCTTCAATTCATAATCCTAGATCCTAATCAATCAACTTCTTAATTCTCAATTAAGTTTTAGGCTGAGAGTTCGGATTTGGCTTTTTAAAAATGATTTTCATATTTATAAAATATTTTTATAATATGGTTCTATCAATCAAGTTGCATGTTTGATTCATAATCAATATGCAAGTAAAATAAATATAAAACTACTTTAGATCTAATCTAAACGGGTTCATGTAATTAAAATGGTTTCAATAATAATCAATCATAAATCCTCCTAGATCAAATCTAACATATTTATGATGATTAAAATTAGATTAAAATATCTTTAATCAGATCATAAAATCTTTTAGATCTAATCTAAAATTTTTTTATCAATATTTTAGATCAGCACGTACTAAGACAATCTATTCACTATAAGGGGTAAACCTTACAGCAGGATAACCTTATGGCAGTCGGTGTAATCTAAAATATTTTATTTTTAGATCTAAAACTATTTTAAATCTATTAAATTATAAATAAAATTAGATTAAATCTAATAAATTTATGATTAGAGTCAGATCATCACGAACTAGGACAACCTTTTCACTGTAAGGGATAAACCTTATAGCAGGACAACCTTATGGCAGTTCGTGAGATCTAAATTTTTTTTTAATTTTAGATTTAATAATTAATAAATAATCTAAATATGCATAAAAATCATGTAACAAGAACCTAGGCTCTCATACCAATTGAAGGAACCAGATCTTAGGTTTCATGGGTAGATCTTGAAACTTTTTCAAGATCATACAGTAAAAGATTTAAATAAATTAAATATTTATTTAAATAAATATATAAATATCTACATATTAGATCTATTACATGATCAAGACATAATATTAAATTAAAAATTAAAATCAAATAAGAAAAGAAAAGGTTGATCAAATCAATCTAAATCTACATTACATCAAATGCAGGTATGAAGTTAATAGTCAAAACTATTACCTAAGCAAGTTAGACGCTCTAACTTACTGATCCAAACTTGAGGATGAAGTCATGAGCCACACACATGTCTGACCTCTAGGAGTCATTCACACAAGCCCACGAACACGATCAGAGATCCTGATGCAGGAAATTAGCACAGTATGCTAGCACTATGCTGATCTCTCTTCGATAGTTGATCCAATGCTTTCTTCTTTGAAACTTAGACACTCCAAAATACTAAAAGAAAAAAGAAAGATTTGTGATATTGATACACTTCTCAAAAGCTTACAAAAAGAGAGGAAAAGATCTAGAACAAAAATCCTAGAAGAAGACCCTCTTCTTCTTCTTTGTTCTTTTTCTAGATATCTTGATTTGTGTTTTCAATATCTCCATGACCCAGATGAATTTTTCTTTGATTTTTCTACACAAAATAGGAAACTCAAATATCTACAATCCATAAAAGTTTTAGCCAAAAATTATCTTTGAATAAAGAGATATATAGAGTCCAAGTTAGATCAAAAACCTAGACTAAGAAGGACCAAATAAGGGAAGTTGTTGGGCGCCCCCACCTTTTTTTCTACCATGGACCAGCAAAGGGGGCACACAAAAATGTCTTTGTTTACTATGAAAATCAAAGAAAATAAGGAAGGATGGGTCGGCACACTTATGGGAAGAGTTTTGGTTGACAAGGATTCTATCTCATAGAATCCTTAAGCAAAACTAATTTTCCTTTTGACTTGATCTTCTAACAAACTTCCATATAAGAAAAGAAAGAGAAAAGGGAGGCATGAGAAACCTTGAAAAATGGAGATTGTTCACATAAAAATACAAAGAGAAAAGGATGGAGCGTGAGGATTAGGTGGTGCAAGGAATAGAGAGTCCTAGTCATACTAGGACTCCTATTTTGACTTGGTCAAATAAGATCTTTTAATCAAATAAAAATAAGAATAAATCAATCCAATTAAATAAGATTCTAATCCATTTAAATATTTAATTAAATCAAATTTAATTTTGATTTAATTTTCTAATCAAATTAGAAAATTGGGTTGATCCGAGTCCTAGTTAGACTAGAACTAGTTCTTTCTTGCACTTGACTTATCCAATAAAGCAATTGGACTTAATCCAAATAAGCCCAAACCAAATCTAATTAAATAATATTTAATTATATTTAATCTTAACCTTTTGACTTAATTAAATTAAGTCAATTAGCAATTAAATTGCTAATCGATCCTCCTGCAATACTTACACTAGGTTAAACACCAATCGTATTGATTATTTAACCCTAAAATGATTCTAAATCATTGATCAACCATCTAATCAGAATGTGAACTCTAATGTGTGTGACCTCATAGGTTTGAACCTAAGTTAGTAGCATAGAAATAAATTTTTGTACTAATCGAAGTGACCATCTAGCAATGATACCCGACGACCAGATAGGTCGAAAGGTGTAGAACACCATCCTTAGAACCCATGCGAATATAGTTTCCATATAATTCATCCCTTTGACCATAATGCTTGTAGGACACCTCAAAGTTCAACTATAAACTCTGATCAGGTTATCCACATTATACTTCAAAATATCAAATCCATTTGATGGATTACCTTGGCCAAGGTTTTGTTATATTGAAATACAGTGATACATTCTTCTCCAACTCTTGGAGTGGTCAATTCCATCTTGGTCATACTCCAACTTTGCAAGTACTTAACTATGCCCAGAAGCCTTCCATTGCTGTATTAGAAATTTAGTTAGTCTGGTACCAAAGCACAGTGAGTTGCTTGCAAGTCATTGAGGTGATTTCAGGTCTAAGGGATACTTATACCTATATCCCATCAGAGACATTCTCGACAGTAGAATGCTCTGAAGTTGGTCATGTTCAATGATGATATACCCATACATCTCATCTGTATGTCATACCAATTTTTCCATACTCTTTGGTTAAGAGGACAACCAACCTGTATAGCATATAGCAACCTATGCTCGATAGATGCTGTCGTCCTAATTAACAGCCTATCATTTGGTCGTAAATAAATTTAAGGACTAATCAATAAATTCTCTCTTTATCAAAAATAAATAGTCCTAAAGACTTCATCACAATGATAGAGTTCATTAAAAGATATAAATTTGTGATGAAAAAGGATGCCAACAAAACCCATCATGGATCAAACCATGTCTAACAGTGTCCGATTTCTCCTTTCAAACACACCATTATGATGTGGTGTTCCTAGAGGAGTCCATTAGGAGAGAATTTCATTCTCTCCTAAATATGTGAAAAAATCATCAAAAAGATATTCTCCTCCTCAGTCAGATCGAAGAGTTTTGATACTCTTTCTAATTTATTTTTCTACTTTACTTCAGAATCATTTGAACATTTCAAATAAATCTGACTTATATTTCATCAGATAGACATCCATATTTGGATAAATCATCTATAAAAGTGATAAAGTAGAAATATCCACCTCTAGCACCTATGCTCATTGGTCCACATACATCAGTATGTATTAGACCTAAGAGCTCAATGGCTCTCTCATCTTTTGCAGTAAAAGGTGATTTGGTTATTTTACCAAGAAAATAAGATTCATAGATTGGAAGTGATTCACAATCACTGAGTTTGAGGATTCCCTCTTGAGTCCACATGTTTATCCTATTCTTGTTTATGAGACCTAGCCTATAGTGCCATAAGTAGATATCTGACACACTATCTAATCTAAGGTGTTTGCCAGTTGAATAGACTATGTTAACAGGTTGTGATAACATATACACATCATTATTCAAATGTTCAGAGAAAATAGTAACACCATTCATAGTGATATTATAAAACTATTTCTTTATTGAAATTTCATAATTATTTTTAGTCAAAAGACCTACATAAATGATATTTAAAAAAAACTTGGACAAAAATGACAATCATCAAGAATAATAGTATGGAACTCAAATATAAGTTTCAAGATTCCTAATGCTAGAACTGAAACCGATCTTCCATCTTCATCGTTCAGGAATGTCTCACCTTACTAGAATCTCCTACTAACCTACAATCCCTGTAATGAATTGTACATATGGTAAGGGCTACCGGTATCCAATATCCAGTCAGTAAAATCATAAATAAAAAAATTACAAGGAGTTATCATATAAATACCTTACCTAGCAATAGTTTGCTTCTTTCTCTACCTGTTTGAATCTAGGAAGGCAATGTACTGAGGATAATTCCTCTTTCAGTACTCCCGCTTCTTGCAAAAAAAGCATTTAGCTTGACTCTTATCGAGCTTGATCTTCCTGATCTAGCCCTACATAAATATCCCAATCTGAACTTGCACCTTCTTGCCCTTCTTCTTCTTGTTATTATTTTCTTTCCTAAAGGGTCAAGAATCAGAAGACGAACCTCCCACCAAGTTCACCAACTTCTTGTGGAGTTGGTGATCCTTCTCAAAATTCTGAAGCAATCCCAATAACCTGTGGTAGTCTACTTCAGGCTTTGTCATTCTGTAATGAGTGAGGAATGGAAGATAGGATTTGGATAATGAGTTTATTATTGCATCTTTTCCAAGCTGCTTATGCAAGGAGAAGCTGAGCTTACTCAATTGCTCTATCGGCTTGATCATGTACACTATATGATCAGTGACAGAAGCTCCATCCCACATCCTAGCATTGAAGATGGCACAACTAGTCTTGTGCCTCTCAACATCATTGGGTGTGCTACAAGAATCCTCCAACACTTGAAGTAAATCTTTTAGCTAAGCCACCTCGAATCTATGACTGAACTCATCGCTCATGGCTGCCAGCATAATGCAGCACATAGTGGTTCAGTCACTGAGCCACTTTTGATAAGTATCTCTGACTGTCACATATGCATTGGAGGCTAGCTCCTCAGGTGCAGGATCCATCAACACATATAGAATCCATTCATACTCCAGGACTATCTTCAACTTTCGATACCAACTATTGAAGTTAGGTTGCACCAACTTATCATTATCCAATAATGATCGAAGTGATAGAAAAGTGGTCATATCTACACAAAGAAAAATCAAAATCTAATTAGTAATTGATTCATTAAACCTAAATATTTAGACTTTAATCAAAAGATTCTTCCACTATTTTATTCAAACTAGTAGCCTCTACCTCTAATTTGAGAAATTATTCTAATTTTTTAGTGGATACTAGAATCCACATAGACTGCACATGAGCTCAACTTTAGTTGGTCAATCCATGTACATCTAAGGATAAGTTTATAATCAATTATTTCTCTAAATAATTTTTAGTAATTTAATTTTGTCCGAGTCCCTAATCAGTAGGCTTTGGCCTTCACTGAAAAAGGTTCGATTAGGTCCAACCATTAACATAACTATACTTGGTCCATCAAACCAATGAATGATTAAGCCTAATTTTGATTGATCAACCTAACCACCATTTAGAAAGATGCAGCCAAGAAATCATATTATAAATGATAATTCCGTCGGCTGATAAGCACTAGGCCTTTGGGCCTCCAATAATTATCCAACTAATGGACCCATTATTATCCACTTAATGAGAGGCTATGATCTAGTTATTACTATAACTAATTTATTTTAAGGACCTAATAATTTTAGAGAATTTAATTGATTTAATTTAGAGAGAGAAGATCAGATGAACCGACTTGTCATGATCCTTCTACTGGCTTCACCAAGTTAGCTTAAGAGAGATCATTAATAGGCTGGTCTAGGAGCACCTAAATCAGTCACACTGATTTACCTAGCTAACATTGGTCAGCTCAAATAGTCAAATGATCTGATCAAAATATAATTTCACCAAGAGATCAGGTAAATTCGATCGATGGAAGGGTTTGCCAAAGCTTGCCTTAAACACCATCAAAAATGGTCAAGTAAATTTAATCTAGCCCTAGGCATAATCCAATAAATGGACCTAATCTCCACAAACCTATTAACTCAATGTGTTATGATTTGTATCTTAGGATCTTCAATTCACAATCCTAGATCCTAATCAAAAATAACTCTTTAATTCATAATTAAGTTTTGGACTGAGGATTGAGGTTCGGTATTTCAAAAATGATTTTCATGTTCATAAAATATTTTTACAACATGATTCTATCAATCAAATTGTATGTTTGATTCATAATCAATATGCAAATAAGATAAGCATGAAACTATTTTAGATCTAATCTAAACAAGTTCATATAATTGAAATAGTTTCAATTCCAATCAATCATAAATTATCTTAGATCAAATCTAATATATTTATGATGATTAAAATTAGATTAAAATATTTTTAATTAGATCTTAATATTTTTAAATTTAATCAAAAATTTTATAATCAATATTTTAGATCAGTGCATACTAAGACAACCTCTCTACTGTAAGAAATAAATCTTATAGCAGGACAACCTTATAATCAGTCCGTGTAATCTAAAATTTTTATTTTTAGATCTAAAACTCTTTTAAATCTAATAAATTATAAATAAAATTAGATTATATCTAATAAATTTATGATAAAAAATAGATCTACATGAACCAGGATAATCTCTCCACTATAAGGAGTAAACCTTATAGCAGGACAATCTTATATCAATTTATGTGATCATAATTTTAAATTTTAAATTTAATAATTAGATTATAAATTAGATATAATCTAAAAAATAATCTAAACATGTATATATAATCATATAATAATCAACCTAGACTTTCAAACCAATTGAAGGAACCAAATCTAGGATTTCAAGACTAGATCTTGAAACTTTTTCAGATCTAGGCAGCAAAAGATAGAAATTAATTAAAATTAATTTATAAAAACTAAAAACTTCTAGATCTAAAATTTTATTATATGATTATAGAATAAAATTAAATTAAAAATTATTAGAAGAGAAAGACATGTTGATCACATCAACATGGATCTATACTTTATCTATTATAGGGATGTAACAGAGGATCAGATCCACATTACCTATGTAAGTTAGATATTTTAACATATTGATCTAAACTTGAGGATGTAGCTCTGAGTTACACATATGTTCGGCCTCTAAGAGATGTCCACACGAGTCCATGAATCTTGATTAGAAGTCTGATGCTCGAAAATCAGCACAGTATGCTAGTATTGTGTTGATCCTTCTTCGACGGTCGATCCAGTGCTTTTTTCTTCAAGATTTAGATACTCAAAAAAATTAAAAGGAAAGAAAGATACTTTCAACCTAAAATAACACTCAAAAATCTCTAAGAAAGGAGGAAATAGGAAAGAACAAAAGTAACTCCAGAAGAAGACCCTCTTCTTCTTCTTTGCTCTCTCACCTAGATACCTAGATTAGTGTCTTTAATATTCCCATGCCCAAAGGGTTTCTCTCTCTGGTTTCTCTACACCTAAGAGCCCTCTCTAATATCTAGAATTACTTAAAAAATTAGTCCAAAAATCTCTTTAAATAGAGAGTTAGGATAAACTCCTTTTTTCCAGCCATGGACCATCTACCTTTGGCACATAAAAATCCCACAAAAGCCATGAAAAATATCAGGAAAATATCTGGGAAGTGGGCAGCACAAAGGAAAGGAGTTTTGGTAGCAACAAACTCTATCAAATAGAGTTTGAATTCCAACCTTCTAACCATATTTGACTCGGTCCACAACTAAATGCCATATAAGAAATAAGGGAGAGCTATGGGCATGCATGAAGGCCTGGGGAGAGGCTTTTCCATGCACAAAATCAAGGAGAAGAGGGCATGGAGGTGTTGGGGCTAAGATGGCACAAGGAGGAAAGTCCTAGTCACACTAAGACTTCCAATTTGACTTGGTAAAATAAGATCTTTTAACCAAATTAAATTAGGATTTATTTAACCCAATTAGAATAGATCTTAGTCCAACTAATAATCTTATTAAATTAGATTAAATTAGATTTAATTTTTATTTAATTTCTAATTAAATTAGAGATTAGATTCAATCAAGTTCTAATTGAACTAGGATAAGTTTATTCTTGCAATTGGCTCATCCAATAAATCAATTGGACTCGATCCAATCAAGTCTAAACTAAATCTAATTAAATTATATTTAATTAAACTTAATCTCAGTCCTTTGGTTTAATTAAATTAATTTAATTAGCAATCAAATTGCTAATCGATCCTCCTGCAACACTTGCACTAGGTCAGACATCAATTCTATTGATCGCTTAACCCAAGAAGGATTCTTAATTATTGATCAACCATCCAATTAGATTGTGAACTCTAATATGTATGATCTTATAGATTCGAATCTAAGCTGGTAGTATAGAAATAAATTTCTATACCAATCAAAGTGACCATTTAGCAATGGTACCCAACGATCGGATAGGTCGAATATATAGAACAATATCCTTAGAACCTATGTAGATATAGTTTTCATATAATTCATCCTCTTGATCAAAATGTTCGTAGGATATCTCAGAGTTCAACTGTCAACTCTCATTAGGCTATCCACATTGTATTTCAAAATATCAAATCCATCTCATGGATTATCCTAGCCAAAGTTTTACTATATTGAAATACAATAATACATTCTTCTCCAACTCTTGGAGTGGTCAATCTCATCTTGATCATACACCAACTTTGCAAGTACTTGACTATGCTCTGAAGCCTTCCATTACTGAATTAAAAATTCAATTAGTCTGGTACCAAAGCACAGTGAGTTGCTTGCAAGGCACTGAGGTGATCTTAGGTATAAAGAATACTTATACCTATATCCCATCAAAGACATTCTCGACAGCAGAATGCTCTAGAGTTGATCATGTTCAATGATGATGTACTCTTACATCTCATCTGTATGCCATATTAGTATCTATATTCTCCTTGGTTAAGAGGACAACCAACCTATATGGCACATAACGATCTATGCTCGATAGATACTGTCATCCTAATTAATAGCCTATTATTTTATAGTGAACTATTTTAGGAACTAATTGATAAATTTTCCCTTTATCAAAACTAAATAGTCCTAAGAACTTCATCATAATAATGGAGTTCGTTAGAAGATGTAAGTTTTATGATGAAAAAATATCAAAAATATATTTTATTTATTAATAAATTAATTATAATTATAATATAGCTCAATCATCAATAGACTAACGATTGGCTTTGAGATACTTTTTCCAACTATATCATTTTTAAGCATCTAATAATTTTAGAAAATTTGATTAACCCATTTTAAAAAGAAGAGAGAGGATTAACCAGACAATTTCGATCCTCCCACTGACTTCACCAAGTTAGATCAAAAAAGATCTAATTCAAGCCAGTCTTAGGAGCACCTAAATCAGTCACATTGATTTACCTAATTGACATGGGTGAACTTGAATCGCCAAGTGATCTAATCAAAATCTAACTCATCAGGTTGGCCAGGTAAGTAAGATCAATAGAAGGGATATGCCATTAACTCGTTAAAGATCAAATCAGTATGAGTAGCTCCCAATTAAAAATCACTAGTCTAGACTACCAAACTTATCTTAGATACTAATCGATTCACTAGTTTTAATTTGATCAATCTAATAATTTTGGATTCGATTGCGTAGTCATGAATCAAGTATATTTGGTTCTCATTAAAGACATGGACTTGACCAATTACAACTATTGTAATTGAGTCTAAAGAGTCCTTGACCTAATCTAATTTAACATTTGATTAGATTTAATTAATTATTCTAATTTAATTTATTTTTTAACTAACTTTAGATCTAATCTAATTAATGGACCTAGTTCATCTAACCCAATAATCCAAAAGTTTATGCTTATGACTTAGCATCTTTAATTCATAATTCTAGATCCTAATTCATAATCCTTAACTTTTAATTAAGTTTTGGGCTGATGGATTAGGATTCGATATTTGAAAATTATTTTTCAAAATTTTGAAAGGTTCTTTTATAATCTAGCACTATTCACCAAATGGGTTGGCTCATTTCAAAAATGGGTTAGCTCATTTCACAAAAAGCTACTAGTTGTAAGTTTTAATCTAAACTATGTACAATACATTAAAAAAAAAAATCATGAACTCATTTTAGATCTAATCTAAATACATATTCATGATTAATATTTAGGTTAAAATCAATTTTAAAAAATCTTTCACCATTTATCTTCATGAATGAGTTCATGGTGGCACCCCTACCGCCACAAAAGATCCTCATCGAATGGGAGGAGATGGCCTTTAAACCATACTTATCCCTTACGACCGGATGACTTGGTGGCTCCTTCAAGCTCGATTACTAAGCTACTCGAATAAAATACATATCTAATATGTATATAATCAGATTTTTTTAAAGCATATAAATCATATTTAACAACCTGCTCTTATACCACTGATGGAAACAGTGCAGGATTTCTAGCTCCACTTTTGAATTTTTTTAAAAAATTTAATATAATAAAATTAAAAATTAATCTAATTAATTTCTAAAGCTATTGATCATATCAATAAATTCTATACTAAGGATTGAATGTAATATATATGCAATTAAAATTTAAAAATTAAATTACCAGTAGTAAAATAATTTTTACTACTCTACATATTCAAAATATGATACCTTACGTGGGTAGCCGAACACCATAATTTGATCACTACCGGAGAGGTCCTCTCATCACAACACAACTACATAAATCATATGGCCACCATAGATCATTCACATGAGGCCCTGATCCCGATCGACTCCTCCCAAGTGCTAGCTCGATGATGGATGCTTTTGATGGCTGAATCTGATCGAACACCTTTGATCTCCCTCTATCAATTCTTTGGATACTCTAGATCAGCAATATAGGTAGAGGAGAGGTAGAGGAGGCTCTCCTAAAAATTTTGTGAAGTTCTGATGCTCAAAACTCACAAAACCACACCCTAAAACCCTATGCATGAACCTTAGGGCAGCACTCAGAAAACCCTGCACCTTAATCTCTCTGGACCTTTTTTCTCTTAGATTTTTTTTGAATTTTTTATGCAGAAGGGAGGGCTCACGCAAGGTGTCTCACTCCTCTCTAGGATTTTGCATGCCTCAGGGAAAATTTCCTTTTAATGTGCACCATTATGCATTGACACCATGTGGAGAAATGAGATCAGGTTGGTTGTCAATTCAAATTCAAACACAATTTGAATTCAAACTCAAAACCACTTGATCCTATCCACTAGGGGTGACAAAGAAATGGGCATGTGCCCTCTCTTTCATGTGGAAGAATAATGAGAATTAGATTCTTGTGGAAAAAAGAAAAGGGCACAAGAGTGTCGAGATAAGGATAGGTAGTTTCCCATTTGAATTCAAACTCTATTTGAATTCAAATGACAACCAACCAAGTATTATCCATTTGAGGCATGAAAAAACTAGGTATGAACCCTCTCAACATGGAAAATGTTTCAGGAGAAACTTTTTCTCATAGCAAAAAAAATGTGTGTAGGGGTGAGGTGGCACATGGGAAGACTAGTCAAACTTGTCTTAAAATTTCTTATCTAATTGAATTAACCCAAATTAATTTGGCTAGGCCCAATTAGACCAAATTAAACCTAACTTATTTAGATTTAATTAAGCTTAGTCAAATCTTAATTAAATCAAAAATTAATTAAGCCCAACTCCTAATCAAATCAGGGACTAAACCTCTTCGATGATTAGATCATCTCATAACTTAATTGGGTTAAACCCAACTGAATCTAATTCAAGTAGACTTGATCCAAAAATTATTACTCAATCAAATTGAGTTAATTAGTAATCAAATTACTAATTAAATCTCTCATAAATATAGAATCCAAATCTAGTGGGTGTCCAGGCAATAGAGTCCTATGAATATGAAACTCTTGATTGAAGAGTCCCCAACCAATGGGACTCTTGATCCTAATATCCCAAATGAACAAAACTTATGATTATAGAGTTCCGGATAAGTAGAACTTAGAGTCCCAATATAGTAAAACTCTTGATCAAAGAGTTTCAGTCCAGTGGGACTGCTCACCAGTCATCAGATTAGGTAGAAATCTTTAATGTGTGTGATCCTATAGGTTTAAACCTAAGTTGGTAGCACAGAAATTGATTTTTATACTAATTGAAGTAACCATCTAGCAATGGTACTCAACATTCAGATAGATTGACTAGTCATAATGGCAATATTTAGAACCTACATAAATATGGTTATCGTATAATTCATCATTTTGACCTCTATGTATAGAATGACTTAGAGTTAAACTACCAATCCTAAAAGGTATATCTATATCATGTCTCAATATAATCAGTCCTGTGACTCCTCACTAGGACTATCTTGGCCAAGGCTTTGCTAAATTAAAACATAATTGAACACAACTCCTGAACCTAGAGTGGTCAATCCCATCTTGATTCACACACTGATTTCTCAGGTACTTGACTGTATCTAGAAACCTTCCATCTTTATATTAAAAATTTAGATAGTCCGACATCAAAACATAGTGAGTTGCTTGGAAGTCACCATGGTGATCTCAGATTGGAGGAATACTTAAACCCATATTCCATCGGAGTAAATCTTGATAATAGAAAAGTTTCAAAGTTAGTCACGTTCAGTGTAGATGCACCCTACATCTCACCTGCATGCCATACTAATTATTCCATACTCCTTAGTTAAGAGGAAAACCAATCCATATGGTACACAACGATCTACACTCGATAAATATTGTCGTTCTTGGTAACAACGTATCAAATATATTTAAGGACTAAATGATAAATCCTCCTTTGTAGATTCTAAATAGTCCTAAGGACTTCACCACAATATAGGAGTTTATTAGAAAATGAAAAAATTTATGATGAAAATGCTAGAATAAATTTATTCATTAATAATTCATATACAAATATAAAAATAGCTCAATCATCAATAAGCTGATGATTGGCTTTGGGATACTATTCCCAATAGGATCTTGTCGGATCTCAATTAACCCTATTGGATTTACGTATAGTGCTATATCTAAAGTAGGCCGAGCTTTATGGTATCTCCTACATTGGTTTTATATCGTTAGAGTGGCACTTGGTCACTACATTCGTAAAGCGGTGGCACCCAAAGACATATGTTTCATCTACTATATGGTAAGTGTACTATCACCTTGGAGAACGTCGGTATCCAATTGGGTTTACCATTCGATGGTTTTTCAGTCATAGGTAGTACATACCAGGATTAGCGACTGGTATATTTTGATCTTCTAGGTATTGTCCCACCTCCTGATAAACTTAAGGATTTTTTATTGAGTGTGGTATGGTTAGCTGAGTAGTTTGACAGGCTACCCCTAATGCAGATGAAGTTGCCATATGGTGTTATACTAGGACATACATCTTGCAAGTGTTAGGAGGGTGTCTGTTTGTAGATAAATCTGATAACCTAATTCATATCATGTTTTTACCACTACTTGTCAATTTTGAGATCGCGGGATAATACAGTTGGGATAGGGCCAATCCATCTTAGTTGTATAGAGAGCTTTGTAGAGCAAATAGGATAGATGTACATCAGATTATAGGATCCTTGATTTTGCTTCAAGTGTGAGCATGGGATAGATTTTCTTTTATTGCTCCTCATAGATTAGAGCGACCTCCTGTAGATCCTATTATGGATTTGGTAGATGGAGGCGCATTACCACATGGACCGCTAGCCATGAGGTACATAAGTAATGTTGATTATGACCATTCATCGGAGATGCTTTGTTGATTAAAATGTAACTTGTCAACGCTCGATTATATAGGTGGAGAGATACATTTTTGGTGATGGAGGTTTCCACTCATATCCTGTGGATATATGAATACCATCTTGATTAACTTTGACCTAAGCAGGTAAAATTCTAATTGATTTGTATGCTATATTTTTTGGTCATGTTTGATTCGAATTGGCTTAGAATACTAACATTTAGTAATGTTTAAAAAAGAAGATTATATGGCAACCATATACTCAAAGGTTCTAGCACTTCTATCAAATTATTGCTTCACTAGATAGGGTATATAGCGATGTCCAAAGCCACTTTTATATTTTCATATTGTAGAGTGGTACCACTCCAATAGAGTGATCAGTTGTTTGGGATCCATTAGGTTATTCCACTTCACTATGACATAGATTCTAAACTACATCATATCGATCTTAGAGGTCATCAGGATCAGGATTGGAGTATCACTCATCAACACTTTATTACGATATGGGAGCTTCAATAAGACCATGTTATGGATGGACCAGTAATGAATTGTGCCATGCACTATTATAATGATTATATGAAGTGGTATCATCGCATCACTCATCATTTTATTTACTATTATGATGTGATATTTGATTATCTAGTAAGTGCTATTAATTTTTAATATTTTTTAATTAATCTTTGTATATTTGATCGATCTTTTTTTTTGTTAGAGTAACAATCTAGCATAGATCTATCATCTTTGTAGCCTAGAGTCCATGTGCACATCTATGCTAGTTATATAGGATATATGTACGAAGGTCCTCCATGCCGTCAATGAGCACGAGCGTATCATCATGGAGTATGGCACATCAGGATCCATACCATCACCTTATCAGTATTCATCATCATCGAGAATATCGCTTGATCTACATAAATGAGCTACTCAACCGGGTATATGTTGTCTCTAGGAATGATTTTGATGATTACAAAATATTAGAGCATAATACTAATACTAACATTCTTCAAACTTGTCAAAGATAATTTTTTTGTAGAAGAAAAAGAAAGAGTACTGGCTCAACAAACTTTATTTCAAAAGATCCAAGCTAACCCATCCTTGATTCGAGCCAGTCCTGGCACGGCATGCACTTAATTCTTTAGGTTGGCACAGTCGAGCCAGCTCAATTTGGATCCAAGTCGGCTATCTTAGAATGATAGAAAAAGTATTTTCAGGACTCCACTATTCAAGCCAGCTTAAAGCATCATCAAGCCAGCTATCTCAGGTTGATAGAAAAGTAGTTTGTCATGCTTGATGCTCGAGCCAGCCCAAATCCTCATCGAGCTGACTGTCTCAGAGTGATAGAAGTATTATTTTTCAAGACTACCGATTAAGCCAACCTGAAGCAGAATCGAGCTAGCTCTCTCAGTATGATAGAATGATACTTTACGAAGAAAAATTGCTCGAGCCGGCCTGCAGTAGAATCAAGCTAGCTCGACATAATCTAACAGGTGCAATGGCTAGTTCTGCAAAAGTCTGCTTTCGCCCAGAACCTTTTCTAATGGCTATTTCGATCTCTAATGATCATAAATAGCTAGAATTCATGTCCAATCATCTAAAACCTTTGGGAATGATTAAAAAAAAGGAGAAAAGCAAATATAAAAGGAAAACACTATTTAAGCACTAAATATTAAGAAAAGAGAGCACTTTGAGAAATGTCAGTCTACAAGAAAGTTTACCAACTCTCATTCAATACTTTCTTGATCCTTTTGAGTGCATTCAAAAAGGAAAGAGAGCATTTATTAAAAGTATTCAAAGCATCCTCAGAAAGAAAAGCTACAGCGACAACAATCCGACCAAAATAGGGTTTTACATTATTGTATTTACTTGTTTCTCAAATCTGTTGTAAAAGTTTTAGCTGGGGTTGAAACTTGAAGGGTTTAAAGTATACCAAACTTAGTTTAGTTTGGGGATGCCTTAGGTAAAAAGCTTGTAAGGTTTTGATTGGTTAACTTGGGATAAAATTAATTGGGTTTGTTTGTGAGCCCGATGAAAATAAACACGCTATAATTAGATGATTATAGTAAAATTTTTAAGAGATTACTTGGAGAGTGAATGTAAGTGCTGGAGGTGTACCAAACTACTATAAATTTTTTGTGTTTGCCTGTATGCCTCTCTTCTCTTTTGTTGGCTTTACTTTCTACTATTTAGTAATTTCTCTATTCTGCACACTTTCTCATTTGCACTGCACATCACTTATTAAGTCTATTAAAATTTTTAATAACCCAATTCATCCCCCCCTCTTGGGTTGTCTAACTAGGCAACAAGTGATATCAGAGTTTGATTCTCAGCTAGCATATTGATCTAACAATCAAGAGATAAAGATCATAACAACATAATTGGGAGGTTCACTTGCTGAAGGACAATCCATTAATAGACCATCATTTTTTAATGGTACAAACTATACATATTGGAAAGCCCGCATGAGAATCTTTGTTCAAACTCTTGATTATGATATGTGGAGTATCATAATCAATGGGCTGCACATATCCATCATTATGGTCGATGGCATTAGCACACTCAAACCTGAAAAGGATTGGAGTGATGAAGATAAAAAATCAATTCAGCTAAATGCCAAAGCTATGAATGTCTATGCCTAAGATGCCGACGAGTTTAATCAAATTTTTATCTATAATTCTGCAAAAAAAAATTTAGGATAGACTCGAAGTTACTCATGAGGGTACAAACCAAGATAAAAATTTAAAGATTAACATACTAGTGCACCAATATGAACTTTTTAAAATGAAATCCACTGAATCAATCACTGAAATGTTCACATGCTTCACTAATATAACAAACAATTTAAAAGGTCTTGAAAAAACTTATTCTAACAGTGATGTGGTGAGAAAAATTCTTAGGTCTTTGCCAAAGTCATAGAAAGCAAAGGCCACTACAATACAAAAGGCAAAGGACTTGAGTAAGCTACCTTTGAAAGAGCTGATTGGATCATTAATGACACACGAACTAACCATGAGGCAACATAATGAAGATGAAGGCAGGAAGAAGAGGACCATTGCCCTCAAGTCTGCTACAATTGATGAAGAAGAAGATGAATCAACAAATGAGAATGATGAAGATGAGGACATAGCTATGATCATAAGAAAATTTAAGAAATTTATAAGAAGAAAAAAGCAAGGCTTCAAGAAGAAACCTCTAGTCAGGTGAAACAAGCAAAGATAGGGAAAGAAAGGGAGCAGCCACTATGTTTTGAATGCAAAAATTCTAGACATTTCAAGGCTGACTATCCTAACTTGAAGAAAAGTTTCAAAAAGATCAAGAAAAAAACTATGATTGCTACTTGGAGTGACAGTGATAAATTCTGCTCCAATGAAGAAAGTGAAAATATAGCAAACTTGTGTCTCATGGCACAAGAGGATGAGGTAAATTCTGAAATCACTCAAGATTTTACTTTTGAAGAATTACAAGATGCATTTTATAATCTAATGAAAGAATATAAGAAAACAATTAGTAAAAATAGAAATCTAAAGATAAAGACTAAAACCTTATCTAAAGAGAAAGAAAAAATTCTGCAAAGTAATAAACTTTTAATAGAAGAAAATGACACCTTAAAAAGAAAAATACAAATGTTGAAACCATTAGTTGACAAGTTCACATGCAGTTCTGAAAAACTAAAAATGATTTTAAATAATCAAAAAGTTGTCTATGATAAAGCTGGAATAGGTTATAATTTTAACAAAAAACAAAAATTCTTAAAGAATCTTTATACTAACTCAACATCAACACATTCTACTTCACACATGCTTCTGCTATGGTAGAATAGGATACAAAGCATATGCATGTAATTTAAGAAAATCTGAAGGAAATATAGTTAAGAAAATTTAGATTCCAAAGAGAACGATAAATGCTAATCCTAAAGGATCCAAGAAAACTTGGGTACCTAAATCAGCCACTTGATTGTTTTGCAGGAATGTCTTGCAACCAATAAAAATGAAAGAGCTTGGTATCTAGATAGTAGCTATTCAAGACATATGATGGGTGACAAAGAACAATTCATCATCCTTGAGAAAAAGAATGGTGGAATAGTAAATTTTGATAACAATGGAAAAGAAAAAATTATTGGTATTGGTAAAATCAAACTCTCTTCCTCCACCTTCATTGAGAATGTCTTACTTGTTGATAACTTGAAGCATAATTTGTTAAGCATAAGTCAATTGTATGATAAAGGTTTCATAGTTATTTTTGAATTATCTTTATTTATAGTCGCTAGTCCCTTCGATGATAGTATCAAATTTATTGGAATAGGCATGGAAATATCTACATGGTTGATCTTGATAGATAGCCATAAAGAGTGGCCAATGTTTTATTGCTATAGATATTAAAATCAAAGAAACTACTTGGCTATGGCATCGTAGATTAGGTCATGCAAGTATGAACACTTTATCAAAATTGATTGTAGAAGACTTAGTTAAAGATTTACCTAAATTAAGCTTTCAAAATGATCATATTTGTGATGCTTGTCAATTCGGTAAACAAACTAGGAGGAGCTTTAAATCTAAAAATATTTTTTTAACTTCTACACCTCTTAAATTAATTCACATGGACTTATTCGAACCTACTAGAATCATAAGCCTAGGAGGAAAGAAATATGAACTTATGATTATAGATGATTTCTCTCGCTTTACTTAGATTCTATTTTTGGCACATGAAGATGATGCTTTTTCTACTTTTTCAAAATTCTATAGAAAAGTTTCAAATAAAAAGAACTTAATAATAATTAAAATCAGAAGTGACCATGGTACTGAATTTGAAAATCAAAATTTTAAAACTTTTTGCAATGAGAATGAAATGGAACATAACTTTTCTGCTCCAAGAATACCTCAGCAAAATGGTGTTGTTGAGAGAAAGAATCGGATTTTGGAAGAAATGGCTAGAACTATATTATGTGAAGGAAGTCTTCTAAAATATTTTCGCGCTGAAGCCATTAACACTACTTGCTATATTTTGAATCATATTTTGATCCATTCCATTCTTAAGAAAATCCCATATGAGCTTTGGAAAGATAGAAAGCCTAATATTAACTATTTTCATGTATTTGGATGTAAATATTTTATTCTAAATAATGAAAAAGATATACTTAGAAAATTTGATACTAAGTCTGATGAGGGTATCTTTCTTGGATACTTTACATCAAGCAAAATATATAGAGTCTTTAACAAATGTATCTTAGTTGTTGAAGAATCTATTCATATTGTCTTTGATGAATCTAACAACCTTTCGTCAAAAAAAGATGATGCTTTTGATGATGATACAGAAAACTTAGAAAAAGGAGTAAAAGAACTTATCTTGAAAGATAAATCCAATCATGATGAAGAAAGTGAGTCAAATGTCAATGATTGTGATGAAATCCAAGGAGAAGGTATGAATCAAAAACATCAAGATCTACCTAAAGAATGAAGGTATGCTCATAATCACCCTAAAAATCTTATAATTGGTGATCCATCTTAAGGTATAAGAACAAGATCTAATTTTAGAGAATACCATGATTATCTTGCATTTGTTTCTCAAATAGAACCAAAAACTATTGAAGAAGCTGAAATTGATCCTAATTGGTTAATTATTATGCAAGAGAAATTAAATCAATTTGAAAGAAACAAAGTATAGATACTAGTTGATAGACCCCCTAATCATTCTATCATTGGCACTAAATGGATATTCAAAAATAAACTAGATGAAAATGATAATGTAATAAGAAATGAACCTAAATTAGTAGCTAAAGAATATAATCAAGAAGAAGAAATAGATTTTGATGAAACTTATGCACCTATAGCTAGATTAGAAGCTATTAGAGTGCTGCTTGCTTTTGCTTGCTATATGAATTTCAAATTGTATCAAATGAATGTAAAAAATGTATTTTTAAATAGTCTCATTACTGAAGAAGTGTATGTGGAATAACAATCAAATTTTGAAAATCATGCTTCTAAATAATATTTTTAAACTTAATAAAGTATTATATGATTTGAAATAAGCACCATGGTATGATAGATTAAGTAAATTTCTGCTCAATAATGATTTTTCTAGAGGCAATGTAGACACTACATTGTTTTTGAAAAGAAAAAAATCAAATCTGCTTATTGTTCAAATATATGTTGATAACATTATCTTTGGTTCAACTAATGAAAATCTTTGCCAAGAATTTACTAAATTGATGTAGGATGAATTTGAGATGAGCATGATGGAGATGTTAACATTTTTTCCTTGGGCCTTAAATCAAACAAACTAAGGAAGGCATCTTTCTTTCCCAAATCAAGTATACTCAAGAAGTATTGAAGAAGTTTAGAATGGAGAATGCAAAGAAAATTGATACTTCCATGAGTCCATCATGCAAATTGGATAAAGATGAACATGGTAAGAGTATCAATCAAAAACTCTATAGAGGTATAATTGGTTCTCTACTATATTTAACTACTAGGAGACTTGATATACTCTTTAGTATTTATATTTGTGCTAGATTTCAGTTTGATCCTAAGGAATCTCATATGATTGCTATTAAGAGAATTTTAAGATATTTGTTTGGAACACAAAACTTGGGATTATGGTACTTTAAGCAAACCTTAATTAATTTAATTAGATTTTTTGATGCTAATTATGGAGGTTGTAGAATTGATAGAAAAAGCATCTCTGGTACATGTTAATTTCTTGGGTTAAACTTAATCTCTTGATTTAGTAAAAAATAAAATTCGATAGCATTGTCCACAGTCGAGGTCGAGTACGTTACAGTTGGAAGTTACTGTGCTCAACTCCTTTGGATTAAGCAATAACTTAAGAATTATGGCATTGATCAAAATAATTTTTTTTTAAAATGTGATAACACAAGTGCCATAAATTTAACAAAAAATTTCATTCAACACTCCAAAATAAAATATATTAAAATTAGACATCACTTAATTAGAGATCATGTTCAAAATGGTGACATCATACTTGAATTTGTTTCAACTAAAAATCAATTAGCAGATATCTTCACAAAACCTTTGAATAAAGATAAATTATTATTATTTTTGTTCATTAATTAGGGATATGCTATCCTTTTTAGATGAACGATAATCTCATTATTATTTTTGTTCATTAATTGATTAGATTAATCATCCTTGTTTTAAGGTTTAAATTAAACTAAAAATTTATCCTTCTATCGGATCGGGTCGACTTGAATATACCTTCGAGCTAGCTCGACTTCAAGCTGATTAGGACTCAAGCTTTCTCAATGGTTAGGGCTCAGTCCTTTATTTAAGTCGCTCCTCCTTTCTAAAAATCCTATTCATCATTCCAAGCCTGCCCTTCCTCAACCTTTTCCCAACTACTCTTCAAAATCTATCCAAATATCTTTCCCTCTCAATCCACTCTTCAAATCGATAGGAATCTAAGAAAATGGCACCTAGGTCTCGGCGACAATCTCGAAGAAGCCCCGCATAGAGGAACAGCCGAATGTTCGCTCAAAAAGAAAGGAAACGACAAGCTTAGTGCCTTCCACTTCTCCAAACTGACCTTCAATGGCCTCTAGAGCAATCCTTGGACAGAAAATTTTTGGATTGGCTCTTGGATTCAATAGTAGGACTAGGAGAAAATTTGCTCGTTGGATATTCCCACCTATCCCCAGCTTGTAAGGAAATACTTTGAGAATCTAAGAATTGGTACTGACTCCCTTTGGTCAAAAGTTAAAGGAACCGAGATCATCCTAGATCAAAGAAGGTTAGGGCACATGCTACAAATGTCGCATGGTAGAATTTGAGCTCCTAGTCTTGAGAATGACTTTGAAGGTCTAAGAAAGCTTCTTGGAAGAGACAATGTAGACCACCGGGACATCCATAATGCAAACATTTTGCTGCTTGAACTGAAGCTACTCCATAGCATGTTGTGCAAAATCTTCTTTCTAAGGATCAGTAGGTTTGATTGGCTATCCTTAAAAGATTTGGCCATGTTAGTATATTTAGTGGATGGAACTCCTATGAATCAACCCTTCATGATGCTTGAATAAATCAAAAGCGCCGCAAGCAGATCAAGAGGAAAAGCCTACTTGCCTTATGGAATGGTCTTCACTCTTTTGTTCATCGAGGCAGGTATTGACTTGGAAGGGGAGAACTCCAAGTCACTCACTCATACAGATTACTACACCATTCAGACTCTTTATCGAATGAAATTCAAAAAAGAAAATGGTGTATGGGTTAGAGAAACTAAAAAAGTGCACCCTCATGTTTCTACTTCATCTTCCTCTTCTTCAGACTTAGCCAGGTCTTCCTCACCTGCACCTATTGCTCCTCCATCTTCGCCAGTACTTGCACCGTCGCCAAGATTAGTAGCTGAAGAGCATCGATCTATTTCACCTCACATGCCTGCAGTATTTCCTAGTTTCTTAGTTGACAATATTATGGAGCAAGTTATGGGATAGATTTCTAAGAAAATGGATGACGTGTTCTCATATCTCAAACTGCAGATCAATCAAAGTTTAGAAGAGCAGAGAATTTCCTCGAAGGGATAGATTGAAATGATTAGTCAGCAAATCAATAATCTATCTCAGAGATTAGAAATTTTGAAAAAAGAGAACAATGGATCTTCTGGATAGATCGAGCAATTGACTGGGAAAATTGCCATGATTGCTAGAAGAGTTGAAGAGCTTATCATTACTCAGCATGGTAGCGCCAAAGTCATCATCACAGCACCTTAGAAATTTAATCAAAAGCTGGATGACCTAGGCTCTCAGATTTTCCCTCCCTCATCATAGCCTAGACCCTCTCCTAGCCAACCTCAATCCTCCTCTATCAAACCCCCCTTCAATGCCATTGTTAGACCCAGCATTGGTTTCCCCACATCTCACCCCGGTTCATTTGCAAGAGCCTGGAGCAAACCAACTACACCTTCCACCTCCTCTTCTGATCCTATCATTGAATTTTCCTCAGACGAGGAATAATTGCCTTAGGACCAAAATCTTATCTTTACTTAGACTTAATCTTAGTCTTCTTGTTATGTTTTGAAATGGACTCTAATGTTGTATTGTTTGATGTATCCTTTTGTAAACAATACAAACATGCAATCAATTTCATCCATCAATGAAAGTTTATTAGTTGCAATATTTGTAATGCTTTTAATAGTCATTTCAATGAGTCAATTAGTTGCTCTTTTTAATGTTGACAAAAAGGAGGAGAAGATACTTGAGCATATTAATAGTTGTGCATAATTAATTGGATTACTAATTAAAATATAAATAGTTAAATTGCATTCATTAATGGGGAGCAAATACAAAATTCATCTATCATGACTCTGCAAAGAATATATTCTTAAGAATACATCCCTTCAAGAAATCTATCTTGTCAAAAATTTTGCTGGTGCATATCGAAATTTAAAAATTACTTGTGCATATTGAAATATACATCTCTACACTATATACCTCTTTACTTTAAATTAATTTCATTAATATATATACTGCAATATGCTCAATATTTTGTCATCGTCAAAAAGGGGGAGATTGTTGTCTCCAGGAATGATTTTGATGATTACAAAACATTGGAGCATAATACTAATACTAACATTCTTCAAGCTTATCAAAGATTATTCTTTTATAGAAGAAAAAGAAATAGTATCGGCTCAAGAAACTTCATTTAAAAAGATCTGAGCTGACTCATCCTTGATTTGAGCTAGCCCTAGCACGGCACATACTTAATTCTTTGGGTTGGCATGTAGTCGAGCCAGTTCGATTTGGATCCAAGCCGGCTATCTCAGAATGATAAAAGAAGTATTTTTAGGACTCCACTATTCGAGCCAGCTTGAAGCATCACCGAGCTGACTGTCTCGATTGATAGAAAAGTAGTTTGTCATGCTTGATGCTTGAGCCAGCCCAAATCCTCATCGAGCTAACTGTCTCAGAGTGACAAAAGTATTATTTTTCAAGACTACCGATCGTGCCAACCCAAAGCAGAATTGAGCCAGCTCTCTCAGTAGGATAGAATGATACTTTACAAAGAAATATTGCTCAAGCCAACCTAAAGTAGAATCGAGCCAGCTTGATGTAATCTGACAGGCATAATGGCTAGTTCTGCAAAAGTCTGCTTTCACCTAGAACCTTTTTCTAATGGCTATTTCGATCTCCAATGGTCATAAATAGCCAGAATCCATGTCAAATCATCTAAAACCTTTGGAAATGATTAAGGAAAAAGAGAAAAAGCAAATATAAAAGGAAAACACTGTTTAAGCACTAAATATTAAGAAAAGAGAGCACTTTGAAAAAAGTCAGTCTGCAAGAAAGTTTACTAGCTCTCATTCAATACTTTCTTGATCCTTCTGAATGCATTCAAAGAGGAAAGAGAGCATTTATTAAAAGCATTCAAAGCATCCTTAGAAAGAAAAGCTACAACGACAACAATCCAATCGAAATAGGATTTTACATTATTGTATTTACTTGTTTCTCAAATCTGTTGTAAAAGTTTCAGCTGGGGCTAAAACTTGAAGGTTATAAGTATACCAAACTTAGTTTAGTTTGGGAAGCCTTATGTAAAAAGCTTGTAAAGGTTTTGATTGATTTTGATTGGTTAACTTGGGATAAAATCAATTGAGTTTATTTGTGAGCCTAGTGAAAACAAACATGCTGTAATCAGGTGATTATAGTAAAATTTTTAAGAGATCGCTTGGAGAGTGAATGTAGATGCTGGAGGTGTATCGAACCACTATAAATCTATTGTGTTTGTCTATATGCCTCTCTTCTCTTTTGTTGGCTTTACTTTCTACTATTTAGTAATTTCTCTATTCTGCACACTTCTTATTTGCACTGCACATCACTCATTAGGTCTGTTAAAATTTTTAATAAGCCAATTCATCCCCTCCCCCTCTTGGGTTGTCTAGCTGGGCAATAGTATAGCCTTTGAGTTTCAGATGCTCGAGTTTCCTCCATTCAGTCCCTATATGTCATCGAAGGCTTACATGCATAATGATATGATGTAGTTTCAGTCCGTTGATGATACAGTAGTGCATTTTGGAGTTGCTCGGATGATGTTACCCATAATGGAGCTTCAAGTCATATAGCAGGCATTGCAGGTGAGGGAGTTATAGATGACACTATCATGCATATAGAGCATAGCATCGAGGAGCATGGGAGCTCGAGTGAAGCCCAACCTATCCCACGTTGCAGGCAACCACCCAGGAGGAAGCGACAATCGCCATGTGGGCCTTGATTTTTTTATTATACTCATGTGGGACTTGATTCTTTTTTTTGTTTTATTATACCCATGTGGGACTTTGTTTGGAGTTGATTGTACCATTCTGATGTTCAAGTTTTTACTTGATCAACTTTATGATGTTGGACTTCATTCATTTTGTATTACATGTTTCTAACATTTGGATTGCTAGTTCTATAAATAAAATTATTTATTTATCAATTTTGAAACAAAGTATATTAATTAAGATTGGATGTTAGTTAGAAGGATATATGATGCACGATTTTGAATTTTAAGTAGCTAAGCCTTGCTTTCCATCTCGAATCGCATGGTAATTGTATGTTGGTCTATCTTTTATGCATTGGTTTGGTGTTGTTTCTAATCTTTCATGCGCTAGGAAAACAGCATGCAGAGCCCTTTCCCAA
The DNA here is from genome assembly GCA_006176705.1 of Cocos nucifera. NCBI lineage: Eukaryota > Viridiplantae > Streptophyta > Magnoliopsida > Arecales > Arecaceae > Cocos > Cocos nucifera. Next base: position 187,085 of record QRFJ01003100.1, on the reverse strand, counting down.
GCAGGCAAGATTGCCAACACATCGAAAGGAGCTGGTCCATACTGACGCGGACCTATGAGCAAAAAAGAACTTTAAAGCATAGGAAGGAGGATCATGTAAATGGGCAAGATTGGATTGCATCTACTCTAAGCGATCGACCAAGGTTTTTGGGCGATCAACTGCTCTGGCACAAGCTGGAGCCATGCCGATTGACCGATCGGATCAATTGGGCCAAAACTAGAATCCAGTCGGCTTTCAATAGTTGATCAATCGAGAAACATGGTCTACCGATTGCGATCGATCGCTCCAAAATATGGTCGATCGATTTGGCATAGCCTAGAGACATGCCGGTTAACTAACCAGATCAATCACTCTAGGTTGAGATCCGCTTGGCTTTTAGCAGTCGATCGGCTAACATCCTAGTCGATCGCCTTATAAGTCCTAGAGCTTGCCGATCGACCAGTCGGATCCACTAAGGGAAGTCGGGATCCATGCGGCTTTCAGCAATCAATCGACCAAAAACCCTGATCGATCAATCCATACTCCTGGTCGACCGCTCCAAAATGCTGGTTGATCGAGGGGAACCCTGGTTGATCAATCTAAACGATCGATCAAGTCCCAAACCCTGGATGACCGACCCATCCATTTTTTCTCCAAAAGTCTGATATACCATCATCCATAAAGTACTTGCCCTAATTCGGACACTGATAAACTGAACCCTCAATCGAACTAATCTAGTGAGCCTGAAGGTCCAATACATCATCAATTTTAAAATATGGTGTTCAAATCTCAATTTTAAAATAATACAGATTAACAATACATAATTTCATTAGAAAACAAACAAGATTACATTACAAATAAATAAATAAATAAAATAGATGATACATCATCAGGTGAGGCCTCAAATAGTGAAATAAGAAGCTGAAGCTTAATCATCCGCTATAGGGTCCTATGGATATGGAGGGAATTGATAATAAAAATGTTGTATGAATTGATTGAACCATGCGAACCTCTCATCTATACGTGCAAATCCCTCTCTGATATTAGTCTCCAATGCATCAAACCGAGTGGACAATGCATGCACTTCATAAGATTGCCGATCAGACTATATATGATGATTGGGCTAGATATTGCCCAAGGATGGCTATCCAAGAGGGAGGGTGAATTGGATTCTTTTAAAATCTTGGCCAAATTAAAACTTTAAGTCAAATATGTATTTTTATTTAAAACATCTTGAGTTTTTATGATGAATATACAAAGTGTAGCAGTAAAATTAAAAATAATGAGATAATTCAAGTAAATAAAGCAAATAAATAATGCAAGAATGAAAAGCTAGAAATTAAAGCACATCACAAACATAAGCGATTTATAGTGGTCCGAAGCAACCTGCTCCTATATCAACTCTCCAAGCTTTTCTTAAAAATTTCATTATAATCCTTCCTTGATTATAATATATTTATTTTTCTAGGCTCACAAATAAATTTAGTTGATTTTCAACAGAAGCACCAACTAAAATCTTACACTGTTAGTTTTTTGGGCTTACTAACAACCTAGTTAGTTTTAACCATGGCTCACCAACCACAACCATACAATGATTTTTTTCTCAACTAATAATCAATCTCGATTGATTTTAACATTGACTCACTAATCAAACCATACAATATTTAATTATGAGCTTGGACCAACCTTTATCTTAAGTTTTTTTCTTCCAAAGAAACTTATAAAGAAAATAAAATATAATTTCAGCATAAAAAAATAGAAAATAAAAATTCTTTAAAGTATGGAGAAGGAGCTGAATAATTGATCTTTTGAAGCTTGACTTTTCTTCAATTAATGTTAGAGAGGATGTTGAGGATGTTAGAGAAGATCACTCTTGAAAAGCTCTCAATTCTGTAGACTCTATCCCTCTTTTTTCCTTTTCTCAATGATATTTAATAACCTTCTCTTAGTTTGAAGATGTTCTCTTTTTAATCCACCTTTTTTATTTCTCCATTGAGTCTCTAGTCTTTTATATGCTTTAAAGTGGCTAGAGAATGAGTTTTGATCATTGGAATCTTTGAAATAGCTGTTGGGAGTCATTATGCACAAAAAGTTAAAGTTCTAAAAAACTAGCCATTATAATCACTAGGTCGGCTCAGTTTCTAATTGGATTGACTCAGTATTAGTAGACTTCAAAAATCAGCTTTTTATCTTTCTATTTTTTGAGACTGAGCCAACTAAGTTTTTCACTGAACCAACTCAATTTTTCACTGGATCATCTCAGTTCTTAGCCTTCAATAATTCTGTATATATTTCTATATGAGTAGATTTTTATCTTCAATTTTTAAGAGCTTTTCTCATTTTGATTTTTGTAATCTTTTTTACCATTAAGTCTTTCAAAAACTTCTTATTTGACTTTTATTTGAGCACTTGAAATCATTCTTTTCTTTGACTTTTCTATTTCTGAGGGAATTTCTTCTATGAATAACTTCTTCATTTAGATGTCGAAAAATATTTGAAAATTATGAACACTTAAAATTTTAAAACTACACATCATCATAAACATAGTTAGACTTTATAACTCATACTCAAAACTCTTTATCATCATCAAAATTAATCTTTGGATCAATAATCTCTCTTTTTTTGATGATGATAAAACTTTTGAGTATATGCAAAATAATATATAGTAAGTTTCTAAAAAATTACATATTTAAAAGTATAAAATAATTAAATAATAAAAATATATTTTATTCTAGTTAGGCTCAAGTATATACTCAACAATAACTCTTTCCATTTTTAACAGAATCAAAAAACTCATGGGAATGATAAAAGACTAATCATCAAAATCAATAAGATATGAAAACTTATCATCAAAGTTTTCTTTGAAAACTTGTCTTTTGATTTAAAACATGTTTAAGATACTTCTTTCAATTTTCAAAATTAGTTTGAATTTAAATATCAAAGTTTCTCTCCTTTTTTGAATGAATATGATTTTTAATCAGATTTTCAAATATATATTTTTAAGCTTTAAGAGGAATAGAGTTTTATAAAAGATTTGATCATGAAATCAAGCATAATATGTACTTTAATATTCAATCTTTCTTTTCTTAAAAAAAATAGTTAATTAAGTTTAAAAAAGATATATATTGAAAATGTATCGAGCAAGTTAATGATTTTAATATATAGTATTAGGACAAATGAGAATCATTTATTTAAACTCATTTCTTAAGTAAAAGGTTCATGATACTATTAACTTTGTAAGAAATTTTCAATGCACATCAAAATTTTAGTATTATATTTAGATTTTCAAATGAGTTTCTAAAATTAAAATTATGTATTAAAATAGTAAATCAGATTATCAAACTTTAATTAAATCAAATTAGTTTGGAGTGAGAATATGTTTCCAATTTACTTTAACTTCAATTAATCATCAAAAATAATTTGACAATCAAATTAAAATAAGAGATCAAGATCATATAAAAGCTCAAATTAAAAGGGATATCATACAATTGTTTGAGAATTTAAGATCAAAGATAATATCTTGATACCAATTAATTGTTAAAGAGAATGATGGTATGATTAAAATACACGAATTACAAATAATTACTTTAAACAAATCAATCAAAACAAGTGAAGCATAAATGATTATCCATTAATTCTATTTTTGTTAAGTTCCAAAATAGTTTCAATAATATTTTCTCCTCCTATTTTTCATAATTAATGCCATAAATTACTTTTTAACTTTTCCCCCTATTTTTATTTCAAAATAAGCATTTTTATCATAAGTTTAATTGATACCAAATTTAATCTTTAAATTTAGATAATTTAATTATCAAATTTAAAAAATTTATTTTTAAAAGAGTATCAAATTTGAATTATATAAGACATCTAATTTTAAAATAAGCATGTTTGATACCAAATTTATATTGATATCATGCTCTCCCTTTCTAAGTAGATTGAATTCAGATCTTTCTAAATACATTGATGGATAAAGTATTTCAAAAATATTAGAGCATATATAATACCAAATTAAGTATGTTCGATGATAAATTCATATTGAAACCATTTTAGATTTTCAAAGGATGGAGTTTTTCAAATGAAATATGTCAAAAAAAATTTGATACAAATTGAACCAAAATTTAGATCAAATCATGATTTTCTTTACAATTCAATGCCACTTAAAGATTAATTTATAAATTTAACTTGATATCAATTATTTTTAAAGAATTTTGATAGTTAAGTATCTTATGAGAGAATGTCAAAATTTGTTCAATTTGTAAGTTTAGCATCCAAATAGTTTCATATACAATCAAGCTCATAATAATTTAGGTTTCTCAAATAATTAAAGATCAAAATAGCATGATACAAAGGATTGTACAAGCATGCTAAATTTATAATAAAATAATAAGCTTAAAATAAATAATCAACATTATATACTAGTTTTGATCAATACATCAAACTTTTAATTCATGAAGTATGATCATTTTAAACAATAATAAATCATCAAAATTAATTAAATAAACTCAATAATTATACTAATTAATAATCAAAATATATTTAGCAAACAATGATGGCATGATGTGAGAAAAGTTTAGATTTTACCAAACATCATTATCCATCCAATTTCATTTCCAAGGCATCCATCCATAATATTTTTTCCTTTTAATTCCATTAGATCCTTGGTGTACCTATAAAATAATTTGCTAATCATTGGTACCCAAATCATCTTGGATCCATGGATATTAGAGCACATGGTTTCTTTTGGAACTCAAATTTATTTAATTAAAGTTTGGCCGATTCTTTTGGTATTGCATTCTGAAATTTTATGGCTAACTTGATTGCATTTGAAAAAAACTATAGAATAATTTTTAGATGAAGCTCTAATGAATATATTCTTGATAAATTTCTATTTTTTTAAAGGATTATAGCCAATTCTAGCTTTATTGAAAATAGTTTTTTTATTGTTCAATATTGCTTAAAGCTTTTATGATCCAAGTGTAAACTTTTCAAGTATGGATTTTAAATTTTCAGTCTCTTTTCTTAGTTTTGCATTTTTCTCAAAAGAAATTTTTTAGATTTCAAAAGCTTTTCTTTTTCTTCAACTAAGAATTTTTCAAATTTTGAAAGAATTTATTTTTCTTCAACTAAACTTTTCTTTTCTTTCAAAAGAGCATCTTGTTCACTCAATATTTTGATCTTTTCTTCAACCAAAAAGTTCTTTTCTTTCAAAAGATCTTCTTTTTTGCTCAAGATTTTATTTATCTCTTCAACCAAAGAAAGATTAGACTTTTTAATCTCTTTATTTTTTAACCTTAACTTTCTGAATTTATGTATTAAATCATTAAAGGCCTCAAACAACTCATCAAAAGTAAAATTGAAAGAGTTATTAACATTTACCTTACCATCATTAGCCATGAGATAAGGATTTGCAACACATTCTTCCTCTTAATCCATCAAGCATGATTTGTCTATTTTTTGCTCTTCTTTCATCTTTCTTTTGTTTGCTTTGCTCCCCCTTAATTGAAGTTTTTTCTTCCTTTGTTTCTTGTTCTTCTTCTTCTTTTCATTCTCATGAGCTACGAGCCAAAAATTAGGATGAGCTTTCTTCTTTTCTTGGAAGTTTAACTCTTCTCTTTTATTTGCTTCCTCAAAGATTATTTCTATTTTTTTTCATACTTCTTTTGTTGAAATGCAAGAAGAAATTAAGTTAAATTTATTTAAGTTTAAAGAACAATAAAGCATGTTCATGGCCTTAGCATTTAGTTGAACTATTTCTTTATCAACAATCAATATATCATATGTGTATGGGCCATTGATAATAATCCTCTATAAATTATACTCATATGCTTGTATAAATATTTTCATTCTAGCCTTCCAATAATTATAATTAAATCCATTAATCATTGGGGGTTTGTCTATGGAATGGCCTTCATTAAAAATGGATTCCATTTGGATTGCCATGATCTTTTACTCTTTGACCGCTAGGTTAATAACTAATATTAGAGCACGTGCTCTGATACCACTTATTGTCCAAGGATGGCTACCCAAGAGAGAGGGTGAATTAGATTTTTTTTAAATCTTGGCTAAATTAAAAATCTAAGTCAAATATATACTTCTATTTAAAACAATTTGAGTCTTTATGATGAATATACAAAGTATAGCAGTGGAATTAAAAGCAATAAGATAATTCAAGTGAATAAAGTAAATAAGTAATACAAGAATGAAAAGCTAAAAATTAAAGTACACCATAAATACAAGTGATTTATAGTGGTTCGAAGCAACTCACTCCTATATCCATTCTCCAAGCTTTTCTTAGAAATTTTACTATAATCATTTCTTGATTATAGTGTATTTATTTTTCCGGACTCACAAACAAATTTAGTTAGTTTTCAATAGGAGTACCAATCAAAATCTTACATCATTAGTTTTTCGGACTCACCAACAATCCAGTTAATTTTAACCTTAGCTCACCAACCACAACCATACAATATTTTTTTTTCCAGGCTAACAATCAATCTCGATTGGTTTTAACCTTGGCTTACCAATTAAACCATATAACATCCAATTACGGGCTTGGACCATTCTTTATCCCAAGTTTTTTTCTCAAAAAAACTTATAAAAAAAATAAAATATAATTCTAACATAAAAAAATAGAAAATAAAAACTCTTTAAAGAATGGAGAAGGAGCTGAATAATTGATCTTTTGAAACTTGACTTCTCTTCAATTAATGCTTGAGAGAATGTTGAGGATGTTGGAGAAGATCACTCTTGAAAAGCTCTCAATTCTATGTGCTCTATCCCTCTCTTTTTCTTTGCTCAATGATATTCAATAACCCGCTCTTAATTTGAAGATTTTCTCTCTTTAATCTACTTCCTTACTTTTTTCATTGAGTCTCTAACCTTTTATAAGCTTTAAAATGGCTAGAGAATGAGTTTTGACCATTGGAACTTTTGAAATTGCCATTGAAAGTTATTATGGATAAAAAATTGAAGTTTTGAAAAACTAGCCATTACAGTCACTGGGTTGGCTCAGTTTTTCACTAGATCGACTTAATTTTTAATTGGATCAGCTCAGTATCAGTAGACTTCAAAAATCAGTTTTTTATCTTTCTATTTTTTAAAACTAAGCCGACTAAGTTTTTCATTAAGCTGATTAAGTACTAAGCCAGCTTAGTTTTTCACTGGGTCATCTCAGTTCTCCGCTTTTAATAATTCTGCATATATTTTTGCATGAGTGAATTTTTATCTTCATCTTTTGAGGGCTTCTTCTACCTTGATTTTTATAATCTTTTCCATCATTAAGACTTTCAAAAATTTTTTGTTTGACTTTTATTTGAGCATTTAAAATCATTCTTTTCTTTGACTTTTCTTCTTTTGAGGAGATTTTTTTTATGAATAATTTCTTCATTAAGATGTCAAAAAATATTTAAAAATTATGAGCACTTGAAATTTTGAAACTACACATCCTCAAAAAAATAGTTAGACTTTATAACTTATACACAAAACTCTTTATCATCATCAAAATTAATATTTTGATCAACACTAGGCTATATTGACATATTTGAAGAAAAATCTAATTTTCCACTACAGGATCGTCCAGATCTGATCAGATTTTAGATGAATTTTTTTATAAAAATTTTTATGATTCGATCAGATCTAAGAGTTCTCAGATCTGATTGAGATGATCTGATATTAAAAATTAAAAAATAAATTAAATTAGATTTACTTTTAAGTACCTGATGGGTAATCTAATTATCCTATGATGATCTTGATTGTTCTTGAGATTCTGGAATGAGCCATGCACACGCTTGGTCTCTACTGGTATCCACTCAGGCAGGATCTGAATATCTTTTCCTCAAAAATCTTTTTTCAAAAGATCAGATCTGAATCTAATCTATAGATCCTTCAAAAAGGTCTTGAATGCAGCATGCTTGTCTCACAAACACCATCCCATAGATGCTGAACTTTTCATCAATTTGCTTGGACCTTCTTCTTTGATTTATGCCCAACTTTTAGTATGTAGAAGAGAGGGAGAGAGAGGATCAGAGGGGCATGCAGGATGATAGGGGTGATAGCAACTTAGGCATGGAAAAATATTTCATGCATTGAACGCTCTTTGGCATGAGAAAGGATTTTATATCCAACACCACATAGAGTCCCTATTTGACTAAATAACTAATTTATTTTAATCATTGGGACTCATGGACTTATCCTCCATATAGAGCACTAGATCCTATCTAGTTTTCACACTAAAAAAACCATCAAAAAGAGGGCAACATAAGTAGATAAGGAAGAGTCCATTACGCCTAGGACTCTTTCCTTAAGAGTTTGATCCAAATCAAACTCTACCAAAACCTAGTCTAGACACCTCCATAAATCATGAAATTTAGCACATCCAAAGTATGACTCGAGCCCTATCACACATCCAAAAATTAGAGCAAAATGATTTTTAAAAAATTTTTTAAAAGCTTCTGATCAGGTGACCCTCAATTCTCTCAAATAGGTCAACTTTTGACCCTAGTCTAATTGCACTAAGAATGGATTTAATTTCTATAATTAATCTAACCTGGACTAGTTCTAGTCAGATAAAAATAAATTCATTCAAGTTATAGAAATGAGTCAAATCAAATTTGACTTGGTTGTGATGAATCAGAAAGATTATAGAAAGAGAAAGCCAGGCTCAATCGTATGCTAGCACGATTACCTTGAATCTGATTGGATCTAATCTAAATCAATTGAATTAGGTTAGCTTAATTAATGACATCCATATCCAAATCCTTATTTATGTGATCTAGTTAAATTTAGTTTCATATGGTAATGAGCCATGTCACGATCTCTATCATTGACATCATCAAAACACCTTTCGATGGATCAGAACTTTTCTGATTCATTCAATTAGAGTGATCGATCATCAAAATCATTCTAATTATTTTCAAAATTCATCGGTAACATCTAGCAGTATATGATAGCAACCCATCAAAACTAAAAATGAACTTCTCAGTGTAGCTGCCTGGGTGATTGTATTCTTCTATCTTGAGCCCCGATAGAATTAGTGTTAAGGTGAACTCATCAAACCCAACATCTGTCATATTAATTAATCATTTAATTCGAGTTCGATGTGAAATCCTAATAGAAACTCTTACTATCATTTTCACACTGCCATGGCAATGAAATTAAGGACTCAATCTCATGATTATCATAAGGCTACTCCTTATCTACTGAGGTAGATAGATCTCCTATTGGTGTAATCCAATTTCTACAATGAACATGCTATAGCCAACATACACCTTAGAATTCCAAATGGCTAGAAGATTGAGTTATGGTATAGTCACACTATAACACTCTCAAGATGAACTGTCGATGCACCTTAGGTCAAAGAACCAGACACAGCACTGCAGCACCGAGCCAATCATTGACAAAAAGGTAGACTTCCTTATGACTGCTCGAGGTGGTCACGCTCAGTACCCTCGTTCTCTAATAAGTACCTATACACTCACTCTGGTGTCTCCACACCATAGACTTAAGACTCATCTATCTTAAGAAAGCGATCGTACACTAACTTTTTAGATCGATCACCATCCTCATGATGATCCTATGGTTGGAAATAGTTTATGAGTTAATTATAAAAATTCATATTTTAAATTTTCAACTCTTGAAAATATGAATTGTCATTACCATTAACTCAAAGGATGTATCATAGATACTTTAAATACATACTATGATAAAATAATATTTTTTTATTAATTTATAATTAAAATTATAAAATTATTCTTAGAAGTGTATTACAAGCACTTAGCCAATCTGGCTTCTAGGGCACACGTCTAACAAACTTTCATTTGACCTAAAGCCAATTAGCTATAAATCTAAGTTCCATCTTCTCAATGTGGACTTCAATCTTCTACTGACTTAATGGCTTTATCAGCGGGTCAGCCATATTATCTACAGTATCGACTCTCTTGACCTCGATATATCCCTTCTCGAGATAATTATGAATAAGGTGGTATCGCCACTCGATGTGCTTGGATTTCTAGTGAGATCTCGGTCCTTAGCTAGGGCTATGGCATCATTATTATCGTAGTACAGAGGGGCGGCATCTGAGGGCATCACTTCAAGCTCTATGCTAAATTTTTTATATCAGAATGTCTCCTTTGTAGCCTCCGACGTAGCGATGGACTCTGCTTTCATGGTGGAATCAGCTATCATAGTCTGCTTAAAACTCTTCCAGCTAACAACTCCACTATTGCATATAAACAAACTTCTAGATGTTGACTTTCGATCATCTATGTCGGACATAAAATTCAAGTCTGTATATCCCTGGATCTGGAGTTCTCCATTATCAAAGACTAGAAACATATTCTTAGTTCTTCTCAAGTACTTAAGAATATATTTTACAGAAGTTCAGTGCTCTTCGCCTGGATTCGATTGATACCTACTCATGACACTCACCGCATGAGCAATATTAGGTCATGTACATAGCATGGCATACATGAGGCTCCCTATTGCCAAAGCATAAGAGATCTTGCTCATGCATTTAATCTCCTCAGGTGTGCTAGGGCACATCTTCTTGGAGAGATGAATGCTATGTCTTAAAGGTACTAAACCTCTCTTAGAGTTTTCTATGTTAAATCTCTTCAGTACTTCCTCTATGTATATTTTTTGTGAGAGATCCAGCATCCTATTTGGTCGATCTCTATAGACCTTAATTTTCAAAATAAAGAATACTTCTCCTAAGTTTTTCATAGAGAACTTCTTAGACAATCATATTTTGACTGTAGTCAACATGAGAATATTATTTTCAATTAAGAGGATGTCATTCACGTACAGTACAAGAAAGACAACAGCGCTTCCACTGATCTTTTTGAAAATACAGGACTCCTTCTTATTTTTGATGAATCTAAATGATTTGATTACATCATTAAAATGAGCATTCCAGCTTCGAGATGCTTGCTTAAGTCCATATATGGACCTTTACAGCTTGCATACCTTATGATCACCATCACTGGATGTAAAATCAAGCGGCTATTCCATATAGATATCTTCCTCAAGATATCCATTTAAGAACGTTATTTTCATTTCCCTCTATCATATTTCGTAATCAAAATAGACTGCAATAGCAAGCAATGAGTAGATGGATTTAAGCATGGCTACTAGTGAAAAAGTATCACAGTCAATGCCTTCGTGCTAACTATACCCTTTTGCTATGAGCCTTGCTTTGAATGTCTCTACATTTCCATCGGTACCTATCCTTCTCTTGAAGATCCAGTTACAACCAATAGGTACTATACCTTCAAGTAGATCTACCAAACTCCAGACTTGGTTCGAGTGCATTGAATCAATTTCTGACCTCATTGCCTCTAACCATTTTTTGAAGTCGATATCTAATATTGTCTCATCATAGATTTTGAGATCATCATCATGAATCTCATTTTTCATGAGAAATATTTTCTCTATATCCTCTTGAATAGTACCTAAGTATCTTTCAAGAGGATGAAAAATTCTATTTGATCTATGAGGTGGAGGAGGTAGTGTCTGGGTTAGCTCTAACTGATTGGGTTCCTTAGGTTTCTTAACTTATTGCTCATCGAAAATCTTCTCCTCGAGCCTTATCTGTCTCTTGATGCCACTATCTAGAATAAACTATTTTTTAAGAAAAATAGCATGTCGACTCACAATCACATTATGATTTTCTGAAAGATAGAAATAATATCCTAATGACTCTTTAGGATATCCAATGAACCGAGCTCTAAAGAATCTAAATTCTAACTTATCCGCCTGTTGTCTCTTGACATGAGCTAGACAATCCCAAATTCTAAGATGACTCAGACTTGATTTCTTACTATGCCATATCTCATACGGTGTGGTAGGAACGATTTTAGAAAAAATTCTATTCAATAGATATATTACTCTCATAAGATTGTCCCTTAAAAAACTCAAAAAGATTTGTGAAGCTCATCATGGATTGGACCATATCTAATAAAGTTTGATTTCTTTGTTCTAAAATCTCGTTGAGTTGAGGTGTTTCAGATGGAGTTCATTGTGAGACTATACCATTATTCTTAAGATAGTTTAGAAATTTTCGACTAAGGTATTCGTCTCCTCGATCTGATCGAAGAATCTTAATGAATTTTTCTATTTATTTTTCTACTTTGAGTCTGAATTTCTTGAACTTTTCAATGGCTTCAGACTTATGTCGCATCAAATACACATATCCGTACTAAAATAGATCATCAATAAAGATGATAAAGTAGACATAATTGCCTCTAGTCAGCATATCAAATAGGTCGCACACATTTATGTACCAAGATGAGTAGGTCTATGGCCCTTTTCTCATGTCCTACAAAAGAAAGCTTGATCATTTTGCCATAAAAGCATGATTCACAAATCGGATATGACTCCTAAGTTAACAAACTCAATAGCCCGGATTTCTATAATTTGTTAACCCTATCTTCAGTTATATGATCTAGCCTAAGGTGCCAAAAATACCTATTATTTAGACTATCCCTAGGTCGCTTTGATACTATGGCATTCACATTTTGCTCGATATTAAAAACAGTCATCGATATGTAACTGATAGAGATCATTTATAAGAAAATCACTTATAATTTTATTTCTTTCAAAAAGAATATTACAATGGTTCTTAAGAAAACTAGTTACATAGCCTTTGTGTTAAACATGAAATAGAAATTAAATTTCTACTTGCTGTAGGCACTTAAAAATAGACTCTAAGTACTAAATCTAATCTTGACGGTAGTTGAAGAGGGTAGATTTCCATGGCTACAGCAGTAACTCTTGCTCTATTCTTGATGTGTAGGATCATATCACCATCCCTCAGCCTCCTGCTATCCTCAAAATCCTACATAGAAGTGCATAAGTGAGCACTAGAACCAAAGTCAAGCACCTAACTAGATGCAGAAGAAATCATAAGGTTATATTCTATAACGAGCATACCTCCAGAAGGATCTGCCTCCTTCTTGTTCTTCAGACTAGCCAGATAAAGAGGGCAGTTCTGCTTCTAGTAGCTATCTGTATTGCAATAGAAATATTTTTTCTTGTCAATGATCTTCTTCTTCGGCTCTGCCTTCTTCTTCTTCTTCCATCTTCCATCTTCTACTTCTTCACAGTCTTTTTCTTCTTTTCAAAAGACTTTCTCTTGAAAGAAGTCCACTCCATAGCAAGCACTGAGCCCTTTGAATCTTTCATAGATAGCTCAACAGTAACCAGCATATTCATAAGTTCAGCCAAGGTATTTTAAAGTTTATGCATATAGTAGTTCATGATGAACTACCCATACGCATCTCAAGGATTGCATAATTATATCAATCTGTAGATCTTGATCTAACTTGACATCGAGCTTCTCAAGCTCTTCTAAGTTCTTAATCATTGTTGGTGCAAAATCTGATTGCCATCGAAGAAGTGCTGGAGTCGAAGAAGACGAGGTCGCCGCTGGTGACCTGCAAAATAAGTCTCATCCAAAGCCTAGGATGGTGGCTCCAGCAAGACCCTTCGACGGTCAAGTTAGCTTTTTCAGTCAATAGAAATAGAGTGCTCAATCAAAAAAGTTGCAGAGTTTTGGAAGAAAGAAGAGAACCTCCCCCAAAACATACCTAAAGGATCCCTTTTAAAGATGGAGCTTGTAACAAACTGATAGTGACAGCCATAACTATCGGGTAGTGGACCGCTCGGGGCCACATGGAGTTTGTTATGGAGGATAGTGTTTGTTGTTGCTAGGTGCCAGTCCATTTGAGATTTGATAGTCAAAGTTCGGAGGGGTAGACATCAGTTGGTGATGACCTTTGAGTTATATCAATTCTAGAGAAGTTCGGACTCCTCTAAGGTAGTTCGGGTGTGGGTTGGTTCATGCCATGTGCGAGATCGGACTCGTGCGGAGACCTTCCTAGATGATTGTGGAGAGTTTGGCAGCTAAAGGAGTTTGAAAGGAGTTCGACTGCTGAAGAAGTCCAAAAGGGGTTTGACTGGTGGAGGAGTCTGAAAGTAGTTTGACTGCTGAAGGAGTCTAAAAGAGGTTCAGCCGTTGGAGGAGTCCGAAAGAAGTTCGACTACTGAAGAAGTTCAGAAGGAAAAATTTTCGATCAAAGCTCTTCTGAGGTTACCAATTACACTAGACTAAGCATTAGATTGAACTTCGATGGGAGCAAGGTTTATCCCCAATAATAGTCCTCCTACTCTCGAGTTCAAAATTTGAAGAAAAGAAGGAAAAGAGGTGACGATCGAAGTTCGATCCTAGATTTCTGTGCTTGTTAGGATAAGATATTTTGGTGTTTACCATGCTGGCACTAAAACTTTCTAAGTCTGACATGAGTCTGAAAAGATGGCCCTTCAAATCTTCCATCGAAACTCTGCCTCAAGTATGGCACCATAAAGACTCCGCCCGTCGTCACTCCTCTATCATAATGAGTGGGACACACAGCGCACGCTGACCGACCAAAGTCGATCCTCATAACTACTTTGGATTACCTCTTGCTATTTAAGGCCTTCTCCTATTATTCGAAAGTCATTCCTGCCCGAGTCTTCATCTTCCTTCGGCTCTCGTTCACCTTCTTTCGAGGGTCTCATCCTTCTCTCACCTTCCTAAGCTCTGGACATCCTTTCGATTGATCCTCATCACGTCCATCATTCTTTCATCCTTCCTGGATAGTTTAGGTCAGTTTTCTAATCCTTCTCTTAGGTTATTCATGCTTGTCACTTTTGGCTCCTTACTTTTCTGATTTTTTTTTTTTGGGGGGGGGGGGTTCTTAGGGTTTATCTCGATCCAAATGTCTTTCAGAACCTCCCACTCCATCAATTCATAGGTCTCATCCAGACCGATCTTCTTTAATTCTGCACCCCTGGCCAAGATAGAATCTAAGAATTTGTCCCGCTTATCTTTTGCTCTAGACACCATCCGGTCCATCCTTACCTCGGATGATCTTTCTCTAATCTGAATCCAATACGGAATTCCTCCAGAATATGATCTTGAAATCTCCAGCTCCAACGACCGGGTCAACTCTCCTCCGTTCAATCGATTTTGTCTGTACTTAGAAGCTTTGCATGTCGGACTTAGACTCCCACTGCCCTCGTTCATAGTCATCCTCTTTCGATTTTTAAACATCTCCTTCGCATCTGTCATACCGAACTCCTTTCGGTTCATCATAGTTTTCCTCTCCCACTATCGATTGACCGAAGTCCAACCGACCATTTTACTTTTTAGAAATTTTTATATCTTCAAGTGCCATCCTTCCATGAAGGATTGGTGGTACTTTTTCCTCCAAGTCGACAAGAAGGGGTTATTGAAAAGTGCCCCTTCTTCTATTCACAACTGGAAGAAAAAGTTCTTTTTTGTACATTGTCCGATCTTACCATTAGGTCTTCCTTCATGGAATTATATTAGAGAGTCAGTTCGCCGAGCTCCTAGCTTAGATGGAGCCAATCTTGATTCCTTCAATAAACTCAAGGTGTACCGAGCTCCTCTTCTTTCCGACCTTTTAAAGGAACAGACCTTGTTCAACCTGGGTCTGAGTCCCCATGATCCCACAAGTATATCTTTTGATTTTTGGATCCACATGATTTCGTGCACGTGTATTGCCACTGACCACTCTTTTTTTTTTCTCTACAGAGATGGATGCACAAGCTACGAAGATGCTTACCAAAGGGCTCTTCACCAGGAAGAGAAAAGGAAAGATGCAAAATGATGGCTCAAAGAGGGCGAAGGTCGGTGTTTTCAGCTTCGAAGTTTCCGCCTCTACTGCCACTACGTCCGAGGTCATCGTCGGCACCGAGATTACCCCAACTATCGAGGTTGACATCGCTAGCGTGGGCTCGGTGCCTTCCATGCCCTTAGATCCTTCCAGCGGAGATCAGGTTTCGAAGCTCCCTATCAAGAAAGGGACAGGAGAGGGAAGAAAACAGAAAGCCATTGCGAAGACGTCCTACAAGACTCGC
Organism: Cocos nucifera; assembly: GCA_006176705.1. Classification (NCBI taxonomy): domain Eukaryota; kingdom Viridiplantae; phylum Streptophyta; class Magnoliopsida; order Arecales; family Arecaceae; genus Cocos; species Cocos nucifera. Next base: position 171,188 of record QRFJ01003100.1, on the reverse strand, counting down.
TTAGGCGGACCTGATGGCGACGACAACGAATGAGGGGAGGATCCTTTTGACAATCCAAAGATCATCCAGGATCTTGCCGATAGGTTTGCCATGCTCGAGGTGGACTAGATGGCCGACCTAGATCCATGGTAGCTCATCTGGGATTCTCTCAGAACCATCCTCAAGGTGATTGCTTCATTGCTTGACTCTTTCTCTTCTCTTCTGCACTTTTCTTCTTCTCTCCTTCTTCTTCTTCTTCTTTTTTAACATCAATCATTTGTTGTAGTCGGATCACTAGATGCTCGCTAACATCAAGAGGGCGCATCGTCAGGAGGTGGAGGCACCAAAGGCCCAGGAGGACCTTCGAGCTGAGGTCTGTCATCTTCAAGAGAGGGTCGACGAGGTCGAGCACCTTGCCGAGAGAAGGAGGCGGACATCGAAAGTCTTCAGGGCATGCTCCGCAAAAAGGAGTTTGTCTCGGGCAAACTAAAGGCCGCATTGGTCCTGAAGGAGGAGAGGAGGAAGGAAGCCAAAAATAGGGTCGCCGAACTAGAGACCCAAATGGCGAAGTTGATCTCGGAGGTAATGACCCGGGCCATGGAAGAGTTCAAGACCTCTTTCGAGATGCAGAACCTGAACATCGAGTTTGGTCAGGAAGCATTTATCAGGGATTTCGAGCTCTACGAAGGCAGGATAGCCCGAAGGTTCCTCGAGCTCGACCTTAGCTTTCTGGAGGAGGAGAAAGATGACGAAGATGCGGGACCATCTAATGCTGTAGTCGACCTTTCCTTCGACAAGCTTGCTTCTGGTCCATCTAAACCTATCGCAGAGGTGTCCAAACCAGTTTGGAAACTTGAGGTGGCCGAGAGCAATCTGGCTCCGCCCTCCGAGGTTAAGATCCTCGAGTAGTTGTACATCTTTTTTTAGTCTTGTACTCAAAAGTTTTGATTAAATGAAGTGAATTTTTTTGCATACCCTTGAACACTTTTCGTATCTCAAATGCAGTCTCCCACCAATACTGATCCACTGCCTCAGGGGTTTCGATAAAGCCCTTGATAAAGAACCTGAGGAAGGAAGTTCATCTTCTGAGGAAGAAGTTGAAGAAGATGGAGGATGACCTTCGAGCCTCACAAAAGAATGCTTCTGAGGCAATCAAAGAGGTCACTCGCCTTCGGAGCTTGCATATGAAAGAAGCGATGAGCTTCAATATCCAGAAGGATAGCTTCGAGAAGAAGATCGCCGAACTCAAAAGAAATGCCAGTGACAAGTCCTGGGCACTGACAGTGAAGATCAGCTCTCTTGAAGCCAATCTGAAGGATGCCAGGAAAAGATCCATCTTCTAGAAGGAAGCTCGCCATGGTCTACCAACAAGGTCGGGTATGACTGGGACTGGTCAATAAAGTTTTTCCAGCTTCAGAAGTAGCTGCAAGATACTGAGGACTAGCATAATAGCTACCGAGTGACCTGGGTGGAGAAGATGTCCAGGCTTGAAGGCAAGCTCAAGATTGCCAGAGACGAGGCAGCTCATCTTCGAAAGCAACTGCATAATAATCAGGGAGCCAATGTGAGTGGTGAATCGAAAGAGATTGCATCCTTGAAGAGGACCGTTGGTGAGCTTTCAGAGGCGGTTGGGGTGGAGTAGGTCGAGGTTCAACAGTTGAAGCTTCAGCTCACCTATGAACACCAAACTGTCGAGGACGTGAAGGCCGAGTCTGAAGTTTTAAGGAGACAACGGCAAGAGCTTGAGGGTAAGTTTCAGCTCACCAATAGAATGTATGTAGATGGTCTCTTCCAGAAGAAGGAGCTTGAGGAAAAAATCATTAGGCTAAAGCAGGCCTTGGTGATGGCCGGAGCTGGCAGTCCGAAGTCTGAAGAATTCAATTCATCTTAGAGCTTTGACCTCTTCCTCCTCTCTTTTTTTTCTTTCTTTTAGTGTAATAGGCCTTGTCAGCCTATGCTTTGCTTGTAATGAACTCATTTTTGTATGAAATAATATATTTTTTGCTATTTTCATTTTGCATGAATCTGAGGCCTATTTGCGGCCTTACCTTCTTTACCTTATTTTTCTCTCTATCGTCTTCTTATGAAATGCTTGATGTGGACACCGAGCTCGCTGTAGACGTTGGACTTATTGTGGACATCGAACTAGGACCTCTTTTCCAAATCAGGATAAGATTCTGCCTTTTGCAATTGACGTAGTCAGGTTATCATGGGAAAACACATGTAAGGATTCTTCACCAAGCTTCTTCCTTCTTCACGTCTTTGGTCTACGAGATTCCGACTTTTGCTCATGTTAGGATGAGGCTTTTTTTCTATTCTTAACATGGCTTATGGGGGTGCGTTAGGATCATCGGTAGAGTCTCTTCCTCCATCCTGTCTTATATTGACGAGGTCATCGACTTTGCTCACGTTAGGATGAGGTTCTCCTCCTGTTTCTAACGTGACTTGTGGAGATGCATTTGGGCCATTGTCGGGGCCTCTCCCTCATCTCATCTAAAATGAATGAGGCCTTCGACTTTGCTTACGTTAGGATGAGGTTCTCCTCCTATTTCTAACGGGCTTGTAGGGGCACACCTCGTCTAAAATGAACGAGACCTTCGACTTTGCTCACGTTAGGACGAGGTTCTCCTCTTATTTCTAATGGACTGTAGGGACACATTAGGGCCGTTGTCGGGGCCTCTCTTCTCATCTCGCCTAAAATGAACGATGCCTTCAACTTTGCCCATGTTAGGATAAGGTTCTCCTCCTGTTCCTAATGGGCTGTAGGGGCACATTAGGGCCATTGTCAGGGCCTCTGCCCTCATTTCATCTAAAATGAATGAGGCCTTCGACTTTGCTCACATTAGGATGAGGTTCTCCTCCTGTTCCTAATAGATTGTAGGGGCACATTAGGACCATTGTCAGGATCTCTCCCTCATCTCGTCTAAAATGAACGAGACCTTCAACTTTGCTCAAGTTAGGATGAGGTTCTCCTCCTATTCCTAACAGGCTGTATGGGCACATTATGGTCATTGTCAGGGCCTCTCCCCTCATCTCGTCTAAAATGAACGAGGCCTTCGACTTTGCTCATGTTAGGATGAGGTTCTCCTCCTGTTCCTAATGGACTGTAAGGGCACATTAGGGCCATTGTCAGGGCCTCTCCCCTCATCTCGTCTAAAATGAATGAGACATTCGACTTTGCTCATATTAGGATGAGGTTCTCCTCCTGTTCCTAATATGGCCATATTTGTCGTGAGATTATGTTTGGAGGGTAGTCCCCCTTTATCTCTAGTATACACCAAAGATTAGGACGTTGAAATAGGAGAATTTCATTGTAATCAAATCATCGATAATATATTCATAGATTTTTTGAATTCCATGATCGAGGTAGGTCTGTCCCCCCGAGTTCCTTCAAGTACTATGTTTTGGGTCGGATGACTTCCATGACCTTGTAGGGTCCTTCCCAATTTGGGGCAAGCTTCCCCTAGCTCTGAGGCTGAGAGATGGTGGCTTGCTGAAGCACTAAGTCCCCCACTCTGAATATTTTACCTCTGACTCTGGAGTTATAGTATCAGGCCATCCTTCGCCCGTAAGCCGCCATCCGAATTTGGACTTTCTCTCTTTTTATTTTAGTAGGTCGATGTTGGCTCTAAGATCCTATGGGTTATGCTGCTCGTTGAAAGCCACTATCCACACCGATGGAAGCTTAAGTTCGATCGGGATGACTGTCTCTATTCCAAAAGCTAAGGCAAATGGTGTTTTTCCAATCGGCAGCCTTTGGGTAGTGCGATATGCCCACAGAACATTATAAAGTTCGTCTGTCCAGGCCCCTCTTGCTCTTTTGAGTCTTGTCTTGATGCCTTGCAACAAGGTCCGGTTGGTCACTTTAGCTTTCCCATTTGCCTATGAGTAAGCTACCGATGTGAAGTGATGGAAGATGTTTAGATCTTCACAGAACTCAGCGAACCTCGTCCCAGCGAATTGTCATCCGTTATCTATTATGAGAGTTTAGGGCAAACTGATAAGTACCATAAATTTACCTATAAAAGCATTAATTTATTAATTAATTTATGTTTATTTTTAAGAATTAATAATTAATTGATACATATTTTTAAGAAATTTATATTTTTATTTATTAAAAATTAATTAAAAATAAAAAAATAAATAAAATAAAATTTTATTATCAATGGAAAGAGCTTATTTTTTTAATCACAACAAAATAAGTTTCGAGCAAAATAAAACTAAAATGGAGAAGATATGAATTTCTAAAAAAATAAAATAAATAAAAATTAAATGAAAAATAACATATGGCTCAAGCCATTGCACCATATCAGCCGGCGCATCCAAATACGCTGAGCCAAGTCGATAAAGCCAGTGCGCCAAGCCAGCCATGCTAGCTGACTCAGCCGCAGAAGCCGTCAGCTAGTCCATGATCCAGGCGTAGACCGCCAACTTAATAGAAACCGATGAATCATGGAGCGACACGTGGTGGACCTAGACTTTTAAAGGGTTTACAGAAAATCTACCATAGTTTACAGGGCATTTTGGTCTTTTCACTCGATGATAGGAGGCGCTGATTGGCTGCAGTGTGCGGTGCAGCTGGTCCACGCGGTCCATAGGAGCAGCAATTGTGCGATCGTGCGGCTGCAATAGCTTGCGGTCAAGATCGAATGGCGGAGGTTTAAAATCAAATTTGATTTGAAATTAGCTTCCCACGAATGACCATCGGACAGCAGTGCTCACATCTGACTCAAATCTAACGGTCTAGAAAGCTCTCGACTTGATTAAAACACCCAGAACTCGGATCCGACGGCCAGATTTCCTCTTGATTAATGCAATCGAACGGCCAAAATTTAATCCAACCTGATCTGGGCTGATACACATTTGATTTGGCATTTTTTGGATCGTTTGATCCATATCTAACGGCCAGATTTCATCCAGGGCAACAGAATTCATCTAGGACTCTTTTTAATCCGAATTTTACTTGGATTTCTTTCTATTTTGATGACTAAAAAGACTCTTTGTCCCATATTGCCTAGAAGAAAATCTCCCACTCCTCCTAGCTCTATAACAAGGACCCCAAGCATCTAGAAATCAACAAATCTTCAGTCAAGATGAAGCTCTAGAATAGGGTAGAGCCAGGCTGTGAATTAGAGGCTGCTTCAAAATAATGGATGCCGAGAAGAAGAGCTGACTTCTACACCATCTTTCTATCGATGCCAATCCAAGATCAGAGATCAACTTATTTTAATTTTTTTTAAAATTTTATATATTTAAATTATGAACTTTTTAATTATTGTAATATTTATTTTTATGCTCTTTATTTTTATTATAATTTAATTTTTATACTTTAATTATTACTTTTTATTTTATTCCAAGTAGATGCTAAGATCTAACTAGTAGATCTTAGTACCAAGTTTAAATTTTTGCACCTTTTAATTTTTGCTTTTTATTTTTTGACTTTACTTTTGATTTCAAAATGCTTTTCTTTTCTTTTTTTTTATAAAATCAAATATTTTAAATCTAAAATACTATCTTTTCTGTGGATTCGACCCCACTCACTACTATTTATGTATTCTTAATTATTTTAAGAAGTTAGATTAAATTGATAAACATGGTGTCTTAACGACAACATCGAGCTCTTATCAAATTTTTGGCATCATTGTCGGAAAAGACACAGACATTAAATTTTTGATCTCATTAATTTTTTTATAAATAAATTATAAATAAAATTTTTATTTTCTTATAAATATTGCTTGCTAACTTTTTTTTATTTATTTTATAGAAAAAGAGGTTAAAGAACAAAAAGAACCAGGGCAAGGAGCAAATCATTCAGTTTTGCTTGGTGAGATCAATCATAACCCTAATCCTCTTTTCTTTTTATTTATTTTATTTATTTATTTACTTTATTTTTAAATTAATTTAAAAAAATATACATTTAAACTTAATTAAAAGCTTCATGATAAGATTAGAAATCCTAACTATTTAAAGTATGCATCATATTAGTTTTATTTTTATTTTTTTCTAGTGATTGCTGGAGGCAAGGTAAGCTTTTCAAAATTCAATTAATTACATGCATCTAGTTTAATTGCATAGAATCCCTTGCTTGAAAATTTGAATATGCATATCATACTAAATCAATTTAAGGGCACAACACATTAAATAAAATAAGATGGAGATTTAATCATCCTTCCTTAGCCCACAAACAACCAACCTTCATACTGCATTGACCTAAGCCTTTACTTTTAAAATCAATTAGACATCAGCCCTAGGAGCTCGAGCTCAATAGAACAAGAAATCCTAAGAGTTGAACCAGGTAAGGGTTAGTCAATTTGACTGATGTCTAGGAAAGTGGTTTAAAAATAATTGGACCCAAAGAAAGATGATTTCTAATTGATTCCGTTAGCTTATCTGACCAAGTATAATTGGTGTCTAAGATAAGCAATGGAGGGACTTCTACCGATCTTACACTTACTTGGTCAGTTGATTGACTAATCCTGGGCTTGAAGGTGATCTTGGCAGTTAGGAGTTGTCTAAATCTAGGATAATCCTTAGTCAAAATTGATTGACTAACTTGATTGCTAATCAATATTATCACGAATTAAAACTAATTCTTCTCTCTCTTCTTAGCTCTAGGACTCCTTAGGACCTCTTCTTTAAAATTTTTATTTCTTTCTTCTTTTTTTTCTCTTTAAAAATAAAATTAAAAAAAATAAAAATTAAAAATTAAATAAAATTAAATTAAACTAACTAAAAAATATTAAAATAATAATTAAATTAAATTAAATTAAAAATAATAATTAAAATAATTTAAAAAATAAAAAAAATATTTTTTAAAAAAATAATATAATAAAATAATTATATATATATAAATTCTAAAAAAATCTAAAAAATTCTAAACCATACATTAGGGTTACACTAATACATGCACAGTAGGAAATCACTTTTTTTGATTTAGTTGAACTTAATTGAATGGCTAATTCATATTAAACCTGATAATCAAATGGCTGACCTTAATCTAGTAGTCCAAAAATTAAATAAAGTTGACCTTCTTGCCCAAAAATTAGATCAACTCCTAATTCTAGGTCAACAATTTTCTGCATAATTCACATCACCTTCTAATTATTAGAAGTTTTGTTCTATTTATGCTAGCCCAACCCATCATGTGAATAAATGTCCTATTACTATACAATTTTCATATTTTATCCAAGAATAAGTTCAAGCTACTCAAGATTACTCCAAATTGATTAATGACCCATTTTTAAATTCATATAATCTAGATTAGAGCAACCACCATAATTTTTCTTAGACATCCCAATAGACTCAGGCTCAGATCCAAATTTCATCTATCCAAAACTATCAAAATAGGCCCCAATACCAAAATTATGCCTATAATAATGGTCAGCTTAGTCAGTTTACCCAGCCATCATATAACAATCAGCTATCATACCCACCTCCTCAATAGACCAATCTAGCTGACGATAGATTTAACTAACTTCAATAATTAATTCTGAATTAACAACAATCGATCTTGACTCAACAAAAATCTATCGTCAGGCTAGAAGCTCAAGTAGGATAATTAGTTGAGTCTAACATAAGGAGAGAACTAGATCAACTACTGAGCCTACCAATTTCAAACAATCCATCCATTGTCCATCAACCACCTAGATTAAATTATCAATCTAATGTCCCACCTAAGAATCTCCAATTAAAAAATGCCAAAGTAATTTCTGAACTTAAAAAATATAGGATTCTTATGGATCCATACCAAGATCAGGTAAGAGAGGCTAGTACTGATGCTAGCCAAAATAAAAATTTAGAGGAATAGGTTAGTACTGAAGCTAACCGCATAGAAGAACCCAAGCCAAGAATTAGTACTGATGCTAGTTCTAGTTTAATTGAGATAGACATGGGAAAAAAGATAATAGATGATTTACCTGAGACCTATAAACCAAAACTCATGTTCCCTTCAATCCTATAAGCCGATTCTTCTCAAAAAAATCAAGAGGCATGTAATGAAGTATCAATGGAGTTATCTAAGTAAGATCATATTAATTTACCTTTAGAATTAAATCCACCTTTAAACACCCTTCCAATACCTAGTGCATTAAACTTAACTCCTAATTTAAAAACTTAATTCATGAGCATTTTAGAAGAACAAATAGGAGAAATTCTTAATAAATATGAGTTTGAGAATGGAGTAGAAGAACAAATAGAAAAAATTCTTAATAAACATGGGTCTAAAAATGGAGTCATAAATTATGTTCCTAAAATTAATAATAAATATATCAATAAAGGAATCATAAACTATCATTCTGAGATTGATAATCCAAAATTGTTGAAATTTGTCAATCCAATATTTGACACAAGATAGTTAAGCTGCATTGTGTCTGGGTGAAAATGGTAAACTTAGCGCTTGTTGGAAGGCAACCCAATATTTAATTTTCTTTAGTTTAATTTATCTTTTTAGTTGATTTTTTTTAAAGATAATTTGAATAAGTTGGAGGAAGAGTCCAAACTTTTAGAGGCATATGCTGGATAAAAAATATAGTCAGGTGTATTCTTTCATATTTTTTATTACATCTTTTATTTTTTCTTCTCTATTGAGGATAATGTCGATTAAGTTGGGAAGGACAAAAATAAAAATTTTAAAATTTTAAGTCCTCAAAAAAGTTAGTATTTAGTATTTGACACCTGATTATGCTTAAGAATTAAATTAAACTAAGCATTTTTAAAAGAAAATTGATGCATGAATTCAAAAATTTATGAGATATTGAGGGATCAAGTATTAAAAAAATTAAATAAAGAGTTAAGTCTAGAACATAAAAAAAAAAATTTGGAGTATTTCTAATTTTTTCTACTAGCATCAAAGAAAAGTCTACTTTTTATAGGCTTGTGTAAGGCAACTATACATTTTTTCATATAAAAAAAATAAAATAAAATAGTTTTCAAATACTTCTCACTAAGTAATCAGGTCTCTTTGCCTAAGCAAGCATGGAGTTTTATGTCAAAAGATGGGAAGGACGAAGAAGCTCATTATAAAGCCAGTCTTAACTCGTAGCTTGTTGGATTCGAACTAGTAAGCTCGAGGGGTATTCTATACCTAGTGCCCTAAAGTCAATTAGTTTGGGAGTCATTGGCCTAAGACTCGTTACATCAATCAAATAGAAAGCTTAAAGAATTAAGACACTCAATAATGGTACAATGTTAAAATAAATAAAAAATATTAGTTTTCCACCGAGTAATCGAATCTCGTTGCCTAAGTAAGCAATGATATTTATATCAAAAGTGGGCAATATAAAAATAAAAATCAATAAATAAAGGGTAAAAGTAGCAATACACTTGTCTATATGAAAGTTTAGATAAATCAGAGACAAAGGTTGAATAATTTAGAAAAAATTTTAAAAAATTTAATATTCTTTATTTAATTTTTCTATTGATAAGTATTAATACCCCAATGATATATCTCACTTATACTCTACTGAATATTAATAGTCATTTTGAAAACTACTTAGATAAAATTCAAAACTCTAAAGTTAAAAGATATTTAAAACTAAATTTTTTCTTTACTCGAGGATGAGCAAAGCTTAAGTTGAAGGATGTGATAAGTACCATAAATTTACCTATAACAGCATCAATTTATTAATTAATTTATATTTATTTTAAAGAATTAATAATTAATTAATACATATTTTTAAGAAATTTATATTTTTATTTATTAAAAATTAATTAAAAATAATAAAAAAAATAAAATTTTATTACCAATGGAAAGAGCTTATTTTTTTTATCACAACGAAATAAGTTTCAAGTAAAACAGAGCTAAAATGGAGAAGATCTAAATTTTTAAAAAAATAAAATAAATAAAAATTAAATAAAAAATAACATATGGCTCAGCTGGCTCAAGCTGCCGTGCCATATCAGTCGACATGTCCAAATGTGTCGAGCCAAGCTGACAAAGCCAGCATGCCAAGCCAGCCATGCTAGTCGACTCAGCCGCAGAAGCCGTCAGCTGGTCCACGATCCAGTCATAGACTACCAGCTCAATAGAAATCGGTGAATCATGAAGCGACACGTGATGGATCTAGATCCTTAAAGGGTTTATAGAAAATTTATCATCATTTATAGGGCATTTTGGTCTTTTCACTTGATGATAGGAGGCACTAATTGGCTACGATGTCCGGTGCGGCCGGTCCAAGCGGTCCATGGGAATAGCAATTGCACGATCGTGCGGCTGTAGTAGCTTCCGATTAAGATCGAATGATGGAGGTTTAAAATCGAATTTGATTTGAAATCAACTTCACACGAATCGCCATCAGATGGCAGTGCTCACATCCGACTAAGATCCAATGGTCTAGGAAGCTCCCGACTTGATTAAAACACCTAAAACTAGATCTGACGGCCAGATTTCGTCCTAATTAATGCAATCAGATGACCAGAATTTAATCCAACCTAATCTAAGCTGATAGACATTTGATTTTGGCATTTTTTGGACTGTTTGATCCATTTCTGATGGCCAAATTTCATCCAGCACAACAAAATTCATCCAGGACTCTTTTTAATCCAAATTTTGCTTGAATTTCTTCTTATTTTGACGATTAAAAAGGCTCTTTGTCCCACATTGCCAAGAAGAAAATCCCCCACTCCTAGCTTTATAAAAAGGACCCCAGGTCTCTAGAAATCAACAAGTCTTCGATCAAGGTGAAGCTCTGGTATAGGGTAGAGCCAGGCTTTAGATTAGAGGCTGCTTCAAAGCAATGGATGCCGAGAAGAAGATCTTGCTTCTACATTATCTTTTTGTCGATGCCAATCCAAGATCAGAGATCAACTTATTTTATTTTTTTTTCTTTTAAATTTTATGTATTTAAATTATGAACTTTTTAATTAATGCAATATTTATTTTTATGCTCTTTAATTTCATGCTCTTTATTTTTATTATAATTTAATTTATGTACTTTAATTATTATTCTTTATTTTATTGTAAGTAGATGCTAAGATCTAACTAGTAGATCTTAGTACCAAGTTTAAATTTCTACACCTTTTAATTTTTGCTTTTTATTTTCTGACTTCACTTTTGATTTCAAAATTCTTTTTTTTTCTTTTTTTTTGTAAAATCAAAGATTTCAAATCTAAAACACTACCTTCTCTATGGATTTGATCCGACTTACTGCTATCTAGGTATTCTTAATTATTTTAAGAAGTTGGATTAAATTGATAAATACGATATCTTAATGACAACATCGCGCTCTTATCACAAACCAAACCGATAGATGATTGACTTTTAGACGAAGTCTTATACCTTGGCCCCAGTAATTTTTGCTAGTGGTTCAGCTTCGACTCATTTGGTGAAGTAGTCGATCGCAACTAAGAGAAACTTTCATTGTCCGGATGTCATTGGAAAAGGACCAAGTATATCCATTCCCCACTGCGCAAATGGCTAAGGTGTACTTAGTGGAGTAAGCTCGAAGGTCGGCTATCTTTGTATGTTTGCATTTCTCTGATAGTGGTCACATTTTTTAACATACTCCATAGAATCATGGTACAAGGTTGGCTAATAGTACCCTTGTTAAAGTAGTCTTTATGACAGGGATCTGGCTCCTACATGACTTCCATAAATTTTCTCGTGTACTTCCCATAATGCGAAGTCAGCCTCTGAAGGACAGAGATATCTCAACAACGGTGGTGAATACAACCTTTTATACAACTTGCCCTCATACAAAATGTACTGGAAGGCTTGATTCCTAAGTTTTCGAGCTTCTTTCGGATCATGAGGAAGAACTTTCTCTTTGAGATAGACAACTAATGGATCAATCCAGCTCAGCTCAAGCTCCATCTGCATAACAAGCTGTGATTCCTCTGAGCTTAGGTATTTTAGAGTTTCAAAACATACTTCTTTGGATAGTTCGGCTGGGGCTGAAGTGGCTAATTTAGAGAGGAGGTCGGCTCTTATATTTTCTATCCTCGAAATCTGTCGAATGCCAAAACTGTCGAAGGTCAGAGTCAAATTCTTTACTTTCTCAAGATATTTTATCATACTTTTCTCCCATGCTTCATAGTTTCCACTAACTTGGCCGACGACTAATTGAAAATCACTATAGACTTGAAGCCGATCTACTTTTAACTCTCTTGCTATTTTTAATCCGACGATCAATGCTTCATATTCGGTCCCATTATTAGTTGTAAAGAATTTGAAGCATAGCGCGTATTCGACAATGACTCCCTCGGGATTGACTAAGAGCAACCCCGTGCCTACCCTAATTGAGTTGGATGAACCATCCACGTATAGGGCCCAAAAACCTTCAAAAAGGTCGGCACTTTCTTCGAGGAGGCTCGGTTGTAACCACGGGATGCTGGTCTCATTCTGTTCAAGCTCGGCTTCATCTAAAATGGTATATTCAACTATGAAGTCAGCTAGTGCCTGAGCCTTGATTGCTGAACGAGGTTGATAGTTGATGTTGAACTCTATTAATTTAATGGCCCATTTTGCAGTTCTTTCAAAAGTATTCATTTGATGAAGTATTGCTCTGATCGGTTGGTCACTGAGGAGCATTATAGCATGTCTCTAAAAGTAAGGTCGAAGTCTTCTTGTTGTAATTAGAAGAGCATAAGTCAATTTTTCGAACTTTGTATATCTGGTCTCGGCATCCCTTAGGATCCAACTTATGTAGTAGACTGGTCGCAGCACTTTTGCCTCTTCTTTGACTAGGACATCCGCTAGCATCGCAGGGGAGACTGCAAGGTAGAGAAGCAGCTCCTCTTTGAATTTGGATTTAGCTAGTAGGGGCAAGCCGAGGTAGTTCTTGAGCTCGTCGAATGTCTTTCGACATTTCTAAGTTCAGTAAAAATCTTTCAGTTTCCTAAGGATTCGGAAGAAGGGCACGTAACATTCGGCCGACCTCAAGATAAAATGATTCAAAGATGCCACCTTTCCAATCAGGCACTGAACTTTCTTGATGGACTTTGGAGTGGTCATCTCCTGAATAGCTCGAATTTTCTCCGGATTGGCCTCAATCCCTTATCTCGAGACCATGAATCTCAAAAAATTTTCTGAGGCTATCCCAAAGATGCACTTAGTTGGGTTCATCTTCATCTTGTATTTTCTGAGCGTATCGAAAGCCTCTTCAAGGTCGACAACTTGATTGATAATCATTCAGCTTTTGATCAGCATGTCGTCGATGTAAACCTCCATATTGCGGTTGATCTACTTCTTAAAGATTTTATTAACCAAGCGCTAATAAGTCACGCCTGCATTCTTAAGCCTGAAGGGCATAACCCTGTAGCAGTAAAGACCATAGTTAGTAATAAAAGCAGTCTTCTCCTCATCCTCCAGTGCCATCCGAATTTGGTTGTAGCTAGAGAAGGCATCCATGAAGGTGAGGAGCTCATAGTCTGAAGTCGCATCCACCAGTTGATCAATTCTAGGCAAAGGATAGCTATCTTTTAGGTAGGCCATGTTCAGCTTCTTAAAGTCGATGTATATCCTCCACTTATCGTTGGCCTTCTTGATCAGGACTACGTTAGAGACCCAAGTCGAATAGCTGACTTCTCGAATAAATTCAGCATTGAGAAGCTTATCGACTTCTTCTGCTATTACCTTCTACCTTTCTAGTGCGTGGCCTTGAACTCTTTCTTTCACTGATCGATGCTTAGGATCAACAACCAACTGATGTTCCATAACCTCGGCATCAATCCCAGGCATATCCGTTGGAATTTAGACGAAGACATCGATCTTCCTTCGTAAAAAGGTAATGAGCTGCTTCCGAACTTCATCATCTAGATTGGAGCCAATTTGCACCATTTGCTCCACATTTCCATCATTTAGGGGGATGGTCATAAGATCTTCTATAGGCTTGCCCCGTTCTTCAGCAAGATCATCATAGACATCAAGCCCATCAACTAGGCAGGGGTTAAGTTGAGTGCTGTTTTGTAATGCAATGGAGTAGCAGTGCTGAGCTAATGCTTGATCGCCTCTGATTTCACCTATTTCTTTGTTTGTTGAAAATTTTATTTTCAGATAATAGGTCGACACTATGGCTTGTAGTGCATTCAGACCAAGTCAACCGAGGATTGCATTGTAAGTGGAGGAGGCTTTTACCACCAAAAAGTCAACCCACGCCTTGGTCTGCTTTAGATACTGTCCTATAGTCATGGCTAAAGTTATCATTCCCTCCACTGGCATAGTGTCACCAATGAAGCCGACCAATGGGGAGCTCATGGGTCCCAGACGATTATCGAGTTTGGACATTTTAAAGAATGCATCATAGTATAGAATGTTAGTGAAACTTTCATTATCTACCAAAACACGACGTACATCATAATCAGCAATGTTCAAAGAGATTACAATCGCATCGTTATACGAAAATTGAACTCCTTGAGCATCCTCGTTGGTGAAAGCGATGGACTCTTCAGTTCTTTACCTCTTCTCGAGCTCGACTGACCCGTTAGTCTCCCCTCATCGAAGTCCTCTAGAGATTGTGTTAATGATGCCGATCGAGGACCAATCTTCTCGCTGCTCCTTGCCCCTTGGTGGTTCTAGCGGTGGGGGTGCTCTCGGTCGATTCTCTCATCCTTCCGACCGACGTTGCAAGAATCGGCCATGCCTTCCACACTTGATGACCTCCTCGATCTCATCTTGGAGTTGGATGCATTCTTCTGTATCGTGACCGTGATCGCGATGGTAAAGGTAGAACTTGCTAGAATTGTATTTACTTGGATGAGTGCGCATCCCTTCCGATCTCGGTAGTTGCTTCCTAATCTACATCAGTACTTGGGTTTTTGGAGTATTGAGAGGGGCGTAGTTGTAAAATCTTTTGAAGAAAAAGCTCCATCGCATCCTTCTATCCGGGCTTCTTCACCTCTGGGCCCGAGTAGGAGTTCGGGCTCGCTTATGCTCCAGAGTAGTTCGGGAGCATGGCCGAGCTCCACTCGGTTTCTCTCCAATCGCGGGCACATTTGGTTCATCCGCCTGTTGCTCCTAGGTGGCTTCATTATCTCTGGCCTTAAAGGCCTCTTCAACTCGGGCATAATCTTCAGCCCGAGCCAGCATATCGATAAAATTCTTGAGGTACTTCTTCTTCAAGAAAATAGTAAATCATTCTTCTAAAAGCCATCCTTGAGTGTGGCCATTGCAACAGACTAGCCTAGGCTCTGGACCTCCAATGCAGCAGCATTAAATTGGGTGACATAAGCCCAGATAGATTCTCTCTCCTCGGTGGGGACGTCGATTGCTAACGAAATGAGCTGCAAACTAATGGCTCATTTGATCAAAGAAAAAGATGGTACCTAGCTTAAGGGCTGAGTACCAGTTTCTAGCAGCTCCCTTGAGGGTAGACAAAAAAGTTCAGCACAAAATGGCATCTGATGCGCCATGGAGCAGCATCATTATCAGGAAGGCCTTTAAGTGATCGATCGGATCGATAGTCCCATCGTAACTCTCAAATTGAGGAAGCTTGAAGTTCGACGGATTGGTTCTTGCATAATCTTCTAAGAAAAAGGAGGGTCAGTACAAATATCATTACCATGGGAGGAGGGAGCATGACGGAGTTCTTCGATTTATCGATTTATTTTTTGGAGCCTTTGATCCAGGAGATCTTTATGACCATTGATCTCTAGGATTTTCTAGTGAAATGGAGGTAAAGCTCCCTCCAGGGTTGAGTCATGGTCCAAGCAAGGGCTCTCCACCCTTTGCTTATCCTTTTCAAAGGTCACCGACCGACTAGCCTAAGTTGGCCATCCCCAGATTGGATCATGGGGCTCCGGAGAAGCCTGCTTCGATCGAATTGACGTCGGAGCCTGCTGATGTATGGCTTGCACTATCTCCATGAGACCGCGAACCTTCTGGACTAGCAGGTTGAACTGCTCCGCATCCACCATGATTGTAGGTAGAGTTTGAGTTGCCGGAGTTGAAGCAAGAGCAGATAGATCTAGATGGGATCTAGCTACAGAGGCCATTGACCGTCGAATCGAAGCTTTCTTGGGAGGCATTTTTTTTGGAAAGAACTCTAGAGAGGAAGAAGAGAGATCGCTGTTGAGCACTCCTTTAAGAACAAGGAAACCTCAAGAATAGAGTACCCTTCCTTTAGCGCCAATCCTGTTGATGTAAAATCTGGTTGCCGTCAGAAAAGTGTTGGAGTTGGAGAAGACGAGGTCACCGTCGGTGATCTGTAAAATAAGTCTCATTCAAAGCCCGAGGTGGTGGCTCCGATAAGACCCTCTGATGGTCAAGTTAGCTTTTTCAGCTAACAGAAATGGAGTGCTCAATCAAGAAAGTTACAGAGTTTTGAAAGAAAGAAGAGAGCCTCCCCCAAAATATACTTGGAGGGTCTCTTTTATAGATGGAGCCTGTAATAAATTGATAGTGACAGCCATAACTATCGAGTAGTGGGCCACTCGAGGCCACGTGGAGTTTGTTATGGAGGATAGTATTTATCGTCGCGAGGTGCCAATCCATTTGAGATTTGATGGTCAAAGTTTGGAGGGGTAGGCGTCGGTTGGTGATGACCTTGGAGCTATATCAATTTTAGAGAAGTTCAGACTCCTCTAAGGCAGTCCGGGTGTGGGTCAGTTCATGCTATGTGCGGGATCAGACTCGTGTGGAGACCTTCTTAGATGACTGTGGGGAGTTTGACTGCTGAAAGAGTTTGAAAGAAGTTCGACTGCTGAAGGAGTCCGAAAGGGGTTCGGTCATTGGAGGAGTCCGGAAGAAGTTCAACTGTTGAAGGAGTCTGAAAGAAAGAATTTTCGATCGAAGCTCTTCTGAGGTTACTAATTACACTCGGCTAAGCATCAGATTAGTCTTCGACGGGAGTGAGGTTTATCCCCAATAATCATCATTAGATAATGATCTTGAACTAACTGTCTATCATGCATCTGAGCCTTAAAAAGTCTCTTAGTGATTTGATATTTGGCTATGTGATTCTGTTCACCAAACAATTCTTATAGGTAAGCCAATATTTGGCAGCTAGTTTTTATATCTTCATGTTGGTGCTGGAGCTCATCAAACATCGAGCCCAATATGTAATACCTGGCTTTATTATCTTCATCCATCTATTTTTTCAGAGACGCTCCCTAATCAGTAGACGGATAGAGTGGTAAAGTGGAAGAATCCTATTCCAACACATGAGTTAACTTCTCAGAATCCAAAATAATTTTGAAGTTTCGAAGCCAATCCTTATAGTTGGATCCGGTCAGTCTATCGATGTCCAGGATATGGGCTAGTAGATTGGATGCAGACATTTTTCTATAGAGAGTCAAAATTTTTAGTTAGATTTTATAATTAGACATAACTAATTTTTTTAGTAGTTTCATTTTTAAATAAATTAGACTTCCACTATTTACTCAGATCCCTACACTCTCTTGGCAAAGATGCAAAAATCTCCATGATCAAAAATTTTTAGTAGATGGTATGGTCCTACTGACTGGCTCATCATCTCACTTAACAGTTATTAGTGATGGATCAATCGATGAGTGAACAACTCTTATCCAATGATTCTCTAAACATGGTGCACCCAAACCTAATCTCTAATTCATGAAGCTCACTATGTCCGAAATATTACTCCACTCCTTAGTTAGGTTAGACCCACCATTTGCATGAATTAGGTTTCTGATTGGATCTCTCACCATATCTGGAATATTGAGCCCAATCCATCCTTCAACCTGTAGCATCCAATGCCTATTAGACATGGTTGCATCTTTTTGGTGCAACTGAACCACTGTATCTAGCTTAGAATAATTAACCTCGGGAAGGGCCAGTACATCTACAATGATGGAAGATTTAAGACTTAATATTTTCTTAAAAATATTTAATTTTGGTCTCTTTAAACTTGACTCAACTTAGTCATAACAATTATGACTAACCTAATAGTATGAGTTGGCTCGAATTGTTAGCCATCTCAAATCAGAACTGGATCGACACAAATGACTAAATAAGTTAGATCGATGGAAGGGATATGCCATTAACTTGACAAGAATGCATTCAGGTCAAGTAGCTTTCAATTAAAAATCAGTCAGTTATATCTGCCAAACTTACCTTAGATACCAAATTATCGAATTAGAATCAATTGAATTAGCCTACAATCCAAGCTCAAATCGTGGAGCTAAATTAGATCTTGACTTGATCGAGTCACATCTCAATATAATTCTATCTTGACCCAGACTTAATCCTATTAGGTCGGTCAATTCTAAGCTTTCTTTGATCCTACCTAACTAACTCTTGATTCAGTTTGATCAACTGTTAGATCTAATTTAGCTATCCAAGTCCGAACCTAATTTTATAAAAGTATCTTAGATCTAAAAATTCATAATTTTTAGATTTAATTAATTTTGTAATCTTAATTCTTAATTAAGTTTGGGTTCATAAATAAAACATGTAACAAAATTCTAGAATTTTAGGATCTAAGATTTTTTAAAAAATAAATTTTAATTTTTTATTAAGGATGAATGCGCAGCATTCCTACATATCATAAGAACACCCCATCGAATAAGATGAGAGAGCCTTTAAACCCTTCTTTGTTCTTACAATCGGACTATTGTAAATAGTATCTCAAAGCCAATTATCAGTCTATTGACGATTGAGCTAATTAATGTAACTATATATGAATTATTAATTGAATAAAAGTTATTCTGATTTTTTCATCATAAATCTTTCATCTTCTAATGAACTCCTATCTATTGTGATGAAGTCCTTAAGACTATTTAGAATCGACAAAGAAGAATTTATCGTTTAGTCCTTAAATGTGTTCGCGATCAATTGATATGTTGTCATCAAGGATGATAACGTTTATCGAGTATAGATTGTTGTGTGCCATATAGGTTGGTTGTCCTCTTAATCAATGAGTATAGAGATACTAGTATGGCATGCAAGTGAGATGTAGGGGTACATTTGCACTGAACATGACCAACTCTGAAACTTTTCTGCTATCAAGAATTGCTCTAATGAAATATGGGCATAAGTGTTCCTCCGATCTAAGATCACTATAGTGACTACCAAGCAACTCACTGTATTTTAGTGCCGGACTACCTGAATTTCTAATTCAATGATGGAAGGTTTCTAGGTACAATCAAGTACTTGAGGAGTCTGTGTATGAGTCAAGATGAGATTGATCACTCTTGGACTTAGAAATTGTATTCAATAGTATTTTAATTTAGCAAAGCCTTGGTCAGGGTAGTCCTTGTGAGGGGTCACAGGACTAATTATTTCGAGACATGATTTGGATGTATCTTTTAAGGTTGATAGTTAAATCCTAAAGTCATCCATGCATAAAGGTCAAAGAGATGAATTATGCAGTAACCATATTCATGTAGGTTCTGAATATTGCGACTGCACCATTTGGCCTATCTGAATGTCGGGTACCATTGCTAGATGATTACTTCGATTAGTATAGAAAATTAATTCTTGTGCTACTGGCTTAGGTTCGAACCTATGGGGTCACACATACTAGAGGTTCTTACTCGATCTAATGGCTAATCAATGAAAGATTAATTTATAATTTGATCACTAATTAACTCAATTTGATTGAGTGATTATTTTTGATTAAAATCAATTAAATTAGATTTGACCTGATTAGGTTATGAGATGATCTAATTATCAAGAAGGTTTGATCTCTGATCTGATCAAAAGTTTAGTCTGATTAATTCTTAATTAGATTAGGATTTAATTGAGCCTAATTAAGCCTAAATAAGTTGGATTTATTTTGAGCTAATTGGGCCTAACCAAGTTGGATTGGATTGGTTCAATTGGATATCAAATAAGAGATTAGTTTGACTAGTCTTTCCATGTGCCGCATCACCCAAATATTGCACCATCTATTCTTCACGAGAATTGAGTATTCTCATGAAGAATTCCATGCACAAGAGGGTGCACACCCTCCCTTCTCACATCCCAAATGGATAGGTTTAATCTTGTTACAAGTTCAATTCAAACAGAATTTGAGTTTGAATGGATAATCACTTAATCTAGACCTCTCCCTCATGCCTCTCGTATTTGTGCATATCTATAAAATACTTGATTTTATGGGCGTGTAGATTAGAACACAGAAAAGAGAGAGAACATGTGAGAAAAAGAAGAGAGGGTCTCTTCTCTACTTGAGAAATTTTAGGCGCAAGGGTCTTGGGTGAGTGCATATCCTAGAATCCATCTAGGGTTTGAGTTCTAGATTGTGAGCAACGAGGGTCATGAGTTCATAGATCTGGAAGGATAACCTCCTGCATCTCTTATCTACATTGATAAATCAGAGCATTTGAAGAGTTGATGAAGAAGATTAAAGGAGTTTGATCTGATATCAGCCATCAAAGGTTCCTACAGCGAGCTAGCACTCGAAAGGAACTGATCAAGATTAGGATCTCGTATGGATCACCTATAGAGGTCAGACGTGTGTGTGGCTATATCATGGTAATTAGATCTACACCGAAAAGATCAAATTATGGAGATCATCTACCCATGAAAAGATAACATATTTTAAACATGTAGAAGCAGTAAAATAGTTTTACTACACTTGATATTTTATTTTTCAGATATGCATGCATATATATGTATATTAAATCCTGTATAGTGTAGAATTTTTAGATTAGATCTGTAGCTTTTATTATTAATATAATTAATAATTATTTTTATTGTGCAATCTTTGGAAAAAGTTTTTAAAATCAAAGCTAGAAACCTGCACATTCTCTTCAATTGGCATCAAAGCAGCAGGTTCTTTGATGTGTTATATATGCATGCTTTAGATTATTTTTAGATTAGATCTAAATAATAATCTAATCTAAAAAATAAAAAGTGATAGTCACATGGACTGTAGGTTGTCCTGCTATAAGGTTTATCCTTTATAGTAGAAAGATTGTCCTGGTACGTTGTGATCTATAACACTAATCAGAAAAACTTTAGATTATATCTAATGATTTTTATGATAAGTTTGAACATGTTTAATTTGAATTTAATCATGATTTAGTATTTAGATCAGATCTAAATAGTTTCATAATTTTTTTATGTAGAGTACATAGATTTAGATTAAACATGAACAGGATCTTAGGAAGGTTCTGTATGCTAGTCGAGTTGGCTCGCTCAAGAATCGAGCCAGCTCGACCAGCATGCCAGCCATGATATACTTTCTGGATTGATGCTCTAGCCAGTTCGATCAGGAATCGAGTCGGCTTGACTTCAATTCGGGCCTGCTCAGATAGGATTCGAGCCTACTCAACGAAAATGTTAGGCTTCTAGCTTTTTGCCCGAGCTGGTTGTCTTAGAAATCGAGCCGACTCGACTTCTATTCGGGCCAACTCGGATGGGACCCGAGCCAGCCTGACTAAGAAGTTGGCTCAATGTTCATTGGTTGGTTTTATGAAATCAAATCTATATCTAGAGCTTGTTTATGAAATAAGCTGACTCATTTTTGAAATGAGTCGACCTATTTAGTGAAACAGTGCTAGTATGTAGATAACCTTTCAAAATTTAAAAATGATATTTTCGAAATGCCGAACCCCAACCCTCAACCTTAAACTTAATTGAGAATTAAGCATAATTAATAAAGATCTAGAATTATGAATTAAAGATCCTAAGACATTGATCATAAAATTATGGATTATCGAGTTAGTCAAATTAGGTCCATTACTTAGGTTAGACCTAAGGTTAGTTAAAGAATGGACTAAATTAAAGTAATTGATCAAATTTAACCAAATGTTGATTTAGATTAGGTCAAAAATTCTTTAGACTAAATTACAATAGTTGTAGTTGGTCAAGGCCATGCCTTTAACAAGGACCAAATGAACCTGATTCATGGCTTTGCGATAGAACCTAAAATTACTAGGTTAGTCAAAATTAAAACTAATAAATTGGATGGTGTCTAAGGTAAGTCTGGCAGCTCAGATCAGTGATTTTTAATTAGAAGCTATTCGCACTGATTTGATCTTTGATGAGTTAATGGCATATCCCTTCGATTGATCTTGCTTACCTGGCCATCCTGATGAATTAGGTTTTGATTAGACCACTTGATGATTTGGGCTCACCCATGTCAATTAGGTAAATCAGTTTGATTGATTTAGGTGCTCCTAATATCGGCTTTAATTAGATCCTTATTGACCTGACTTGATGAAGTTAGTGGAAGGATCCAAATTGGTTGATTAATTCTTTTTAAAATTGATTAATAAAATTTTTTAAAATTATTAGATCCTTAAAATGATAAAGTTATGGTGATAATTAAGTCATAGCCTCCCATTAAGTTAAGTGATAATGGATCGATTAGTTTAATAATCATTAGAGATCCAAAACCTGGTGCTTATTGACTAATGAAATTATCATTCATAATATGATAATTTGATCGTGTCTTTCTAATGATGGTCAGGTTGGTCGGCCAAAATCGGGCCTAATCATTCATTGGTCTAATACATCAAATATGATCATGTTAATGATTGGACCTAACTGGATCTTTTCAGTGGAGGTCAAAGCCTACTGATTGGACTTCTAGGATAAAATTAAAAACTACTAGAATTTGTTTGGTGAAGCAATTGGTTATGAACCTTCCCATAGGTGCACATGGGTTGACCAACTAAAGTTGGGCTCGTGTGTAATCTATGTGGATTCTAGTACCTACTAAAAAATTAGAAAAAATTTCTCGAATTAGAGGTAGAGGCTACCGATTCGAACAAAATAGTGGAAGAATCTTTAAACTAAAGTCCAAGTTTTTAGAGTAAATAATTCATATACTAATTAGGTCTATGGTTTTTCTTTTGTGTAGAAATGGATACCATCCTGTCGCTCCGATCATTGTTGGACAATGACAAACTCATGGGACCCAACTTCGATAGCTGGTATCAAAAGTTGAAGATCATCCTGAAGCACGAATGGATCTTATATGTATTGACTGATACAGTATCTGAGGAGCCAGTCCCAAATGCTATTAAGGTAGTAAGAGATACTTACCAGAAGTGGCTAAATGATCACACCACCATTCAGTGCATTATACTGGTGGCAATGAATGATGAGTTCAGCCATAGGTTTAAGAATGTCCAGTCCGAGGAGATGCTTTAAATGTTGAATGACTCTTTTGACACACCTGACGATATTGAAAAGCACAAAACTAGCTATGCCATTTTCAACCCTTGTATGAGGGATGGAGCATCAGTCACTGATCATGTGTTATACATGATCGAGTTGATTGAACACCTGAATAAGCTGGATTTTTCCCTACATGAGCACCTCGAGAAGGATGCGATCCTGAATTCATTGCTCAAGTCCTTCCTCATATTCCTTACTTATTTCAAAATGACAAAACCTGCAGTGAACTACCATGGGTTATTGGGGTTGCTGCAAAATTTTGAGAAGGATCATCAGCTCCAAAAGGGGTCGGTGAATGTTGTGGGAGGATCTTCTTCTGGTCGACCCTTTAAGAAAGAAAAGAAGAATAAGAAGAAGAAAAGCAAGAAGGTGCAGCCACATGCTGGAACGTTTGCACAGGATCAGACCAAGAAGAGCAAGCTCGACTAGAGCTAGGCAGAGTACTTCTTTTGCAAGAAGCAAGAGCATTGGAAGAGGAACTATCCTCAATACATTACTATCTTGGATCCAAACAAGCCAAGAAAGAAGCAAGTAGTTGCTAGACAAGGTAATTATATAATAACATCTTGCAACTTCTTAATTTGTAATACTACTGTCTGAATATTAGATATCAAAAGCCCTTATCATATTTATAATTCGATGCAGAATTTTTAGATCAGTAGGAGATTTGGTGAAGATGAGAGATTCCTGAACGTTGGAGATGGAAGACAAGTTTCAGTTCGAGCTTTAGGAGTCATGAACCTTATAGTCAATTCTCATAGAGTTATTCTTAGTGATTATCATTTTTGTCCAAATTTTTTATTGAATGTAATTTCTGTAGGCCTTTTGGTTAAGAACAGTTATCAATTTTTAATAAAAGCAAATTTTTGTGATATCATTTTGAATGGTGTTACAGTTTGTGTTGGATAATTAAATAATAAAATTTATCTATTATCATAGCCTATTAATGTAGTCCAAACCTTTGGTAAATGTCCTAGAATAGATGATGTGTAAGATGTCTATCTTTGGCTCACATCAATAAGAACAGAATAAATAGGTTGGCTTAAGAAGAAATTCTTGAGGTCAGTGATTGTAAATCACTATCGACCTGTGAGTCCTATCTTCTTGGGAAGATGACCAAGTCATCTTTTATTGGAAAGGATGAACATGCTAGTGAACTCCTGGGTCTAGTACACACTGATGTATATAGATCCATGAGTACAAGTGGTAGAAGTGGATATTTCTACTTCATAATCTTCACAGATGATCTATCGAGATATGGATATGTATATTTAATGAAACATAAGTCGGAGTCGTTTGAAATATTCAAACTATTCCATAATGAAGTAGAAAAGCAAACTAGGAAGAGTATTAAAACTCTTTGATCTGACCGAGGGGGTGAGTACCTTTTCTGACATATCTTGGAGAGAATGAGATTCTCTTCCAATGAACTTTTTTTGAAATACCACAGCATAATGGTGTGTCCGAAAGAAAGAATCGGATCTTGTTGGATATGGTTCGATCTATGATTGGATTTGTTGGTCTACCGATCTCTCTTTTAGGATATGCGCTCAAGTCAGGTTGTTATATTCTGAATAGGATTCTGAGTAAGTCTATTTCTAAAATGTCATATGAGATGTGGATAGGACGTAAGCCAATACTCTCGTACCTTAGGATTTGGGGGTGTTCGGCTTATATCAAACGTTTAGTAACGGACAAGGTCGGACCTAGGTCTGATAAGTGTAGCTTTATAGGATACCCAAAAGAGACCAAAGGATATTACTTCTACCTAGTTGATGAACATAAGATGTTTGTCAGCCTTAAGGCAGTCTTTTTAGAAAAGAAGTTTCTTGGTGAAGAGACTAAAGCTCTAAGATCAAACTTGAGGAAGTTCGACAGATGGAAGAACCGACACAAGTAGCTGAACCTAAATCGAATTTGATTCAATCAGATCCAGAGCCTATTGAACCTGCATCCTTAAAGCAATCTGGTAGAGTACCATATCAGCCGGACAGATACTATGATTTTTTAATTTAGGATGGAGATCCTATTGAACTCGATGAGAATGACGAACATCCGATCACCTAAATGGATGCAATGCAAAGATCCGACTCTGAAAAATGGCTTGAGACCATGAAATCCGAAATAGAGTTTATGAAGGTCAACGATGTATGGACATTGGTTGATCCATCCGAAGGAATAAAACTCATAGGATGTAAGTAGATCTTCAAAAGAAAAAGGGGCATAGATGGAAAGGTGGAGACTTATAAAGCCCATCTGGTTACTAAGGGGTATCGTCAACATTATGGTATTGACTATGATGAGACATTTTTATCTATGGCAATGCTCAAATCCATTCGGATTATGCTTGCGATAGCTGCACATCTGGATTATAAAATCTGACAAATGGATGTAAAAATAACTTTCTTAAATGGAGAGCTGGTTAAAAAAGTGTATATGATACAACCTGAAGGTTTTACATTCATAGATGAGTCTAAAGTGTGCAAGCTTCAAAGGTCCATTTATGAACTAAAGTAGGCATCTCAGAGTTATAACATACATTTTGATAGGACGATTAAGACGTATGGCTTTGTTAAGAATAAAGAAAAGCCCTGCATACATAAGTGGGCTAATGATCTAGCAGTTATATTCCTCGTTCTGTATGTGGATGACATTCTCTTAATAGAAAATGATGTCCTTACATTACAAGGAATAAAGATCTGGCTGTCGTCATAGTTCTTCATGAAGGATCTGGGAGAAGCAAACTACATCTTAAGGATGAAAATCTATAGAGATAGATCTAAAATGTTACTTAGATTGTTTCAGTCCATGTACATAGATACTGTGTTGAAGAGGTTCAGCATGGAGAATTCCAAGAATGAAATTTTTCTCTCGAAGAGAGATTGTCCAACAACACCTTAAGAGAGAGAGAGCATATGAATAGAATTTCATATACTTCGGTAGTGGATTCTATTATGTATGCCATGACATGTACGTGATCAGATGTGGCATACTCACTAGGAGTAACGAGTAGATACCAATCTGATCTAGGAGAGAATCACTAGAAGGTTGTTAAAACCATCTTGAAGTATTTGAAAAATACTAAGAACCAATGGCTTATTTATGATAATTCGGATTTAAAACTTATGGAGTTTATAGACTCCAGTTTCCAGTCTGATCACGATGATAGCAAAAACGTGTCGAGATATGTGTTTACCCTTAATGGTGGTGCTATCTGCTGAAAAAATTCTAGGTAGCACACTATGGTCGATTCAGTGTGCGAGATAGAGTATGTTGCTACATTAGATGCTACCAAAGAAGTGGTGTGACTGAAAAAGTTCATCACCGAGCTCGAAGTAGCACCCTTCCTAGATGGTCCAGTCCTACTCTTCTATGACAGCTCTAGAGCAATTGTCCAGGCAAAGGAACCTAAAGCATATAAGCAGACGAAGCACATTCTGCACCGCTTCCATCTTGTCCAGAAGATCATGGATCGAGATGATATTGATTTTCAGAATATCGACGAAAAGAAGAACCTGACCAACCCATTCATTAAAGCCACTATGGTGAAGGAGTTCGATGACTTCAAATCAAAGATGGATATATGATACTACATCAATTGATTTTAGACCAAGTGGAAGATTGTTGGAAATAGTATTCCAAAGCCAATTATCAGTCTGTTGATGATTGGCTTTGGAACACTATTCCCAACAATCAAAGATCTAACCTATACGTGCCTTACATACATCTCATGTATAATAACTCAATCAACCATGCATGCTTTCAGATCTGATATATCATATATTAAATCTAAAAAATAGAATTTTAAATTTGATCATATCAAGATAAAACTATTCTAGATAGTTTATAAAACTATTCTATAACTAGTCTAAGCATGCATCTTTCATATCTCATATGAATAAATTAAAAATTAAAATTTTATTTTTTATTTTTTAAATTTAGTTACAATAATTATAATATCAAAAAAATAAAAATAAAATAAATTTAAAATTATATTTAATCAAATTAACAACATGATTATACTAGACCACATATAGAACTATTCTATTCCTAGTCTAATCATGCATCTCATATATTATAGATCTAAATCATATAATTTTTAATTTTAAATCTAATCATATCTGATGTGATATTTGAAATCTTTTAATTTTAGATCATAAATAAATTAAATCAGATCTAAAATAGATCTAAAGAACTGCTAACACAGCTCTGATACCAGTTGAAGAAAAATTTGATTTTCCACCGTAAAATCGTCCAGATCTAAGATGGATTTTTCTACAAAAATTTTTATGATTTAATCAAATCTAAGAGTTCTTAGATCTGATCAAGGTGATATGATATTAAAAATTAAAAATAAAATTAAATCAGATTTAATTTTATGTATATAATTGGGTAATCTAATTATCCTGTGATGATCCTGATCGTTCCTGAGGTTTTGAAATGAGCTACGCATGCGTCTAGCTTCTACCAATATCCACTCGGGCAGAATTTGAACGTCTTCTCCTTGAAAATCTTTTTTCAAAAGATCAAATCTGAATCTGATCTGTAGATCCTTCAAAAAGAACTTGAATGCAGCATGCTTGTCTTACGAACACCATCGCGTAGATGCAGAACTTTTTACCAATTTGCTTGAACCTCTGATTTGTGACCAACTTTTAGCATGTAGAAGAGAGGGAGAGAGAGAATCATAGAGGTGTGCAGGATGATAGGGGCGACAACAACTTAGGCATGGAAAAATATTTCATGCGTTGAATGCTCTTTGGCATGAGAAAGGATTTTATATCCAATGCCACATAGAATCTCTATTTAACCAAATAACTAATTTATTTTAATCATTAGGACTCATGGATTTATTCTCCACATAGAGCACCAGATCCTATCTAGTTTTCATGCTAAAAAGCCATCAAAAAGGGGGCGACATGAGTAGATAAGGAAGAGTCTATTGCGCCTAGGACTCTTCCCTTAAGAATTTGATCCAAATCAAACTCTATCAAAATTCAATTTAATCACCTCCATAAATTATGAAATTTGGTACACCCAAAGTATGACTTGAGACCTATCACATATCCAAAAATTAGAGCAAAATGATTTTCATAGAATTTTCTAGAAGCATCTAATCAGGTGATCCTCAATTCCCTCAAATAGGTCAACTTTTGACCCTACTCCAATTGCACTAAGAATGAATTTAATTTCTATAATTAATCTGATCTGGACTGATTTCAATCAGATGAAAATAAATCTATTCAAGATATAAAAATGAGTCAAATCAAATTTGACTCGATTGCGATGAATCAGAAAGATTACAAAAGGAGAAAGCCAAGCTCAATTGTGTGCTAGCACGATTACCTTGAACCTGATTGGATCTAATCCAAATCAATCGAACTGGATTAGCTTAATTGATGACATCCAGATCCAAACCCTTGTTTGTGTGACTTAATTAGGTTCAGTTTTGTATGGTAATGAAATATGTCGCGATCTCTATCATTGATATCATCGAAATACCTTTCGATGGACTAAAACTTTTCTGATTCATTCAATTAAAATGATCGATCATCAAAATTATTCTAATTATTCTCAAAATCCATCAACGACATCTAGCAATATATGATGGCAATCCATCAAAACTAAAAATGAACCTCTTGATGCAGCTACTTATATGATTGGATTCTTCTATCTTGAATCCTGATAGGATTAGGGTTATGGTGAACTCGTCAAACCCAACATCCATCATATGAATTAATCATTTGATTTGAGTCCGATGTGAAATCCTAATAGAAACTCTTTCTATCATCTTCACACTGCTATGGCCATGGGCTTAAGGACTCAATCTTATGATTATCATAGGGCTACTTCTCATCTACCGAGATAGATAGATCTTCTATTAGTGCAATCCAATTCCTGCAATAAACATGCTATAGCAAACATATACCTCAGAATTTTGAGTGGCTAGGAGATCGAATTATGATGTAGTCAAACTATAACATCTTCAAGGTGAACTACCGATGTACCTCAGGTCAAAGAACCAGACACACCACTGTAGTATCGAGACAATCATCGACGAGAAGGTAGACTTTTTTATGACTACTCAAGATGATCACACTTAGTGCCCTCGTTCTCTAATGAGTACTTGTATTCTCGCTTTGGTATCTCCACACTATAGATTTAAGACTTATCTATCCTAAAAAAATGATCGTACACCAATTTTTTGGATCGATCATCATCCTCGTGATGATCCTACGGTTGGAAGTAATTTATAAGTTAATTATAAAAATTATGTCCTAAATTTTCGACTCTTAAAAATATGATTTGTCATTACTATTAACTCAAAAAATATATCACAGATATTTTAAATACATAATATGATAGAAAATAATATTTTTTATTAATTTATAGTTAAAATTATAAAATTATTTTTAAAAATATATTATAAGTATTTAGCTAATTTAACTTCTATGACACACAGCTAATAATATTGACTTTCTTTTTTACCAACAATTATAAGCTTTTAATCATTACTAGAAAAAATATATCCCATGCATCTTAGAGATGATTGTATATGCTTGCTTGGCCTTGCAAATGCCATTTCAAGTGATGATTTCACGTATGGATGGCAAACTCGAAAATAAGATCCAAACAAGAGTACTTTAAAAAATATTTAATTAAAAAATAAAAAAATTCTAAATCGGGCCCATCCTCAGCTCTACCATTATCCGCATGAGGGCAAAACGCTCCCGGGAACCAGACGATATTGATTTGTAGTTCCAGCCCAGCCCTCATGATTTCTCATGCAAAATATGAGACCACGAAAAACGACCGGCAAATCGAACGTATCGAGGGCCCACATGATGCGATGCCCTGAGGTGATTGGAGCGGGCACATGCCCTAGTTTTCCTATATAAATCTTTTCTAGTACTTCTCAAAAACGGAAAATAGTGTTCGTGCCCTAATCTCCACGTTCTCTTTTCCATCCGTATACGGGGGTTCGCTTTAAAGCTTCTGGTTCTGAGGTTTTAGCTCCTTTGTATACTCCCCCTTCTAGGGTTCTACAGCCCCTCCTTTTCTTCTCCCCTCATCCCAAAACCCTAACCCTAAGAAACTTCTCCTCCGGTCCAGCCATGGATAGATACCTGAGAGTGGAGAAGCCGCGGCCCGAAACTGCCATTAACGAGAACGAGATTCGAATCACCACCCAGGGCCTCATCCGGAACTATGTCAGCTATGCCTCCAGTCTCCTTCAGGTAATATCCTATTTCTCTCGCTGTCTGCTTTGTATAGAGCCGTGGAATCTATTTTAATCTCGTAGATTTTTTTTTTTAATCAATTGCCGGTGGTGTTTGTTGGTGAAAAATCTCCTGTGGTTCAGCCGGCTTTTTCTTTTGATTTTTCTTCTGTTTTTTTTTTTTTTTTTTGATTTTGTTTTCTTAGGATGGCATATTGCAATTATCGGGATATCTATGCAGTCTGCACCCAGTTTTTTTTTGGGTATGATGGATTTTTAATGGTATCGTATATTTTTGTCATGCATTTTGGCCCCGTTTTACATATATTTTGTGGTGCAGTGGTTTGTTAAGGGTACTTTATCTTTTTTATTATTATTATTTTTCTTATGAGCTGCTTAATTTTTATCAACTTGACGGTTATGTTAATTATAAATAATTATACCGCGTTAAATTTGTTCATATTTGTTGTTTGGAGTTTTCCTTTAATCAGTGTGTTTGTCTATTTCTTTTGATGCCGTGTCTTCTCAAAAGTGTGCAGCTGGTTGGATTTTGGTATAATTGCATCTTCCTGAAAGCATCTGCACTCCTATGAATGTATATAGAGAAGTTTTGTCTCTGCGGTGTGTCATATTAAAATTAGCTGCACCACTTGGCCATTGGTGATGTTCATTAGAAGTTATCAAGAGATAAACTACTTCAATTAATTACAAGATCATTGCTAGTGAATCTTTTCAAATTTTTTGAATTATAAGTCAAGTTTTGAATTTTTTTTTTAATTATAACTTATGCCAGTTATACAAGTAGGTCATAAAATTATCCACCTCTTACATGTTGAAATTCATTAAATCAAGGTACAAATTTATCTTTTTATTCATGAGATATGATTACTTCTTCATGAATCTACTGTTTTCATTTGCTTGTTCTGATACAAGGCGATTGCTTGCTGCCTTTTCTCACAACTTTTGCATTTATTGTTTTACCAAGCTTTTAGGAGCATTTCCTGAGATAACATATGTTCATTTTCTAGAAATGTTCTGTCATATGCACCAGCAAAGTGTGGTTTCATATGAAATCAAGAGTATGGAAATATCTAAATCGTGCTTTATGATGCCTTTCTTTGTCTATATAAAAGGCTCTACATTGATGGATGGTAGTAGAAACATCTTACTAGTATGGCATTGTTGAGGACCTGGTCCTATGGTGATATGGAAATACTAGGAGCATCTTATTGGCATGGCAATGCCAATACCTAGGATCTAGTGCCATCATTTTATACTGCTTTATGGTAGTTGTGCTCTGTATTTGCAGGTCCATATATTTAATTTCTTTGATCCTACCTTGTATCTTGAAATTCTCCACTTACTATAGTTTTTGAAAATGGTATATATTGCAAACATGCAGCCCTCCTAGATTTTGCTGCACTAAGCCATTGTAAAAATGTCGGATTTTATTTTGGAATTTGATCTAAATTTCATGAATTGTAATTCAATTAAAGAACAAATAATAATGAATGGAATTAAAATTGAGTTAAAAAAAATTAGTTTCAGGAAATAGCTTGGTGAGGCGTGCAATGCACTGTCCTAGAGTAGCTTTAGCCCCTCCACGTGCGAGTCTTCGGCAAAGCTTCTCTAGCGATACAATACCTCGGATTATCCCGATCTCCT
Source organism: Cocos nucifera (assembly GCA_006176705.1). Lineage (NCBI taxonomy): Eukaryota > Viridiplantae > Streptophyta > Magnoliopsida > Arecales > Arecaceae > Cocos > Cocos nucifera. Next base: position 139,305 of record QRFJ01003100.1, on the reverse strand, counting down.
CGATTGCACGGTCTCGAAGGAGTGCTTGATTGAACATCTATCTGGCTTTCAAGATCCCAGATGAAGAGAAAATAGGAAGAAAAATGAAGGAAAAAGATCTCTATTGGGGTTGTTGTTATTGTGATAATCCGTGATTCTCTTTTAAAGAGTACGAGGATTCATTAGAACGTTATGGAAAGTTCTATTTTTTAGGAACGCATGATCCCACTATTCCACTTCGCGAGGAAAGCGGATATGGTTATCGTTTCTTAGATAGATATTTAAGATATTATATAAATTAAATTTTAAATTAAATATTTTGAAAATCAAATCTCCAACATTCCCCCACTTAATTTAATAATTTAATTAAAAGAAAAGGAAAAGAAAAAGAACTTTAAATGTTAAAAACATATAAACAATTAAAGTCATTAACAATAGTTAAAATCAAAATTAATTAGGATCCTTATTCTGTGCATTCGGTTATAGGTACCTTTCGGTTTGAACCTTAGCTTAGTGTTGATTGTTTACATCCATGGGCACTTGATGGACGAAGCCTTGAATCAGGCTAGTAAAATGGATTTCTACAAATTACACACAGAATAGCTGATTTCGTTAAAAGCAGGTGCGTGCTTTTGATGGCCATGCACAAGTATCGAATCATGTGTGATTTAGGAATCAACCCAAATTTCATAGTTGCAGCCTCACAACTTCACACACATAGTAGGTCCTAATAAAGGTGTAGGTAAGGTAACACCCTGCCTCATGGGTATCGGAACCATTCAGAGCTTTAGCTCTTCCTCATCCCTTACCTTTTATAATATGAGCACCATCGCCATAGCGATAGGAAAATAAAAAGAAAAAAAAGGGTGCTCTCACAATAGTCATACATTTGGTTTGTTTCCATCCATTGAACCTTTTAGGTTGGGTTCCCACCACTGATGACTTATATTCTGGGCTTACTCCCATCCCCCTCGATGACTCTAGGACCACTGTCTTAGATAATCCTTTTGTCAGTTTATCAGCAATATTCTTTATTGATTTTACAAATGACAGCGATTATCACATTTTGTTTAATTAAACCTCTTATATATTTATGTCTCATTTTCATATGTCGACTCATCTTTACTTCAGAATTTTTTTGTGCACTTTTATCCAACACTGCTCTAGAATCACAATGTATTGATATTGGTAGAATTGGATATTTACCAAGGGAAATATAATACAAGAATTCTCTTAGCCATTTTGCCTCACTAACAGTGAGGTCAAGTGCAACCAATTTAGATTCTGTAGTGCTTCTAGCTACCAATGTCTGTTTAGTTGATTTCTAAGAAACTGCACCTCCTATGACAAATATATATCCTGAAGTGGACTTAACATCTAAAGTGTCACTAATCCAATTTGCATCGCTATAACCCTCTAGGACTGGAGGATAACCAGTAAAATGTAATGCATATGAAAGAGTGCCTTTAATATAAGCAAGCACTCTTTCAAGTGCAATCCAAGCCTCTCTACTTGGGTTACACAAATATCTACTTAGTCTATTTACAGCAAATGCTGGATCCGGTCTTGTAAAATTAACTAAAAAACCTAATGATCCTATAATTTGTGCATATTTATTAGCACAAATAGGATTACCTGAATTTTTCTTTAGATGAACAGAAGGATTAAAAGGAGTACCAACAGGTTTTAGATCAAAGTACCCATTTCTTTAGTAATTGCTCAGCATAATGCTCTTGTGATAAGATTATCATATTGTCTTTTCTAATAATTTTTGTATTTAGGATTACATTTGCTTCACCTAAATCTTTCATTTCAAAATTTTGTATTAATAAATCCTTAACATATTGGATCACATCCATGTTAGTTCCAAATATTAATATATCATCTACATATAAACACATTATTACAACTTGATCACCTATTCTTTTGCTATAAACACATTCATCATCATATTAATTTCAAATCCATTTGAAATTATTAAATTGTCAAATTTTTCATGCCATTGTTTAGGAGCTTGCTTAAGACCATATAAAGATCGGCTTAATTTGCAAACCTTATTTTCTTGGCCTAGAATTATAAATCCTTCTGGTTGTACCATATAAATTTTTTCCTCTAATTCTCCATTTAAAAATGCAGTTTTAACGTCCATTTGATATATAATTAATTTATGAATTGAGGCTAGAGCTCATAATGTTCTAATTGTTGTAGTTCTAGCTACTGGGGCATAAACATCAAAATAGTCAACCCCAGAACTCGGGATAAATCCTTTAGCTACTAATCTGACTTTATATTTTTCTATAGTACCATCTGGTCTTAATTTCTTTTTAAATATCCATTTACAACCTATTGGTTTACATCCTTGAGGTAGATTAGTTAAAGTCCAAGTTTGAATTTCATTTGTTATAGCTTCTTTCCAAAATTCAACATCTATAGATTTCATAGCTTCTTCATAAGCTAAAGGTGTATCTTCTACTAGTATTATATAAAAGTCTTCTCCATAATCTTTAGGTATTCTTGCTCTTTTACTTCTCCTAGGTTCTTCATCTTCATCTTCATTTTGATCTCTAGGTCTAATTCTAGGATTTGAAATTTGATTATTTGATTGTATATTATTATTTGTATTTATTTTATATGGAATTTATCTTCAAAATAAATTGCATCTCTAGACTCTATAATTGTATTATTTGAAATTTCACTTATTTCAGAATTAATGACTAAAAATCTATTTGCACTACTATTTGTTGCATATCCTACGAAAATTGCATCAACTATTTTGGGTCCTATTTTATTTCCTTTATTCTTGGGTATTTTTACTTTTGCCAAACACCCCCACACTTTAAGAAAATTTAAATTAGGTTTTCTCTTTTTTCATTGTTCATATGGAGTTTTATTAGCATGTTTTGGAGGTACTCTATTCAAAATCATACAGGCATAATTAATGCTTCCTCCCATAAGTTTTCAGTTGTGCTAGAATTTAAAATCATTGAGTTTACCATATCCATTAGAGTTTGATTTTTTCTTTCAGCTACTTCATTTGATTGAAGTGAATATGGAGCAGTGACCTCATGTATAATGCCATGCTTTTGGCAGAACAGAGCGACATTATTCAAGGTGTACTCTCCACCTCGATCAGATCTAAGAATTTTAATTTTACTTTGAACATATCAATCTTCTGTTAACTTCTAGTTTTCTGTTAGTGTTTTTCTTTTAATGTATACAATTTGAGTTCATTCTAGATTGCTTCTAAGGTAGGCCATTGTTTTGTTAGATGTGTGCTGTAGAAGTCAGATTGGCTAAATACTTGTAATACACTTTTAAAGGCAATTTTGTAATTTTAACTATAAATTAATAAAAGGATTATTTTCTATCACAGTGTGTATTTAAACTGTCTGTGGTATATCTTTTGAGTTAATGATAATGATAATTCATATTTTTAAGAGTTGAAAATTTGAGACATGAATTTTTATAATTAACTTATAAATAGTTTTCGAACGTAGGATCATCATGAGGATGGTGATCGATCCAGAAGGTTGGTGTACGATCGCTTTCTTAAGATAGATGCGTCTTGAGTTTACGGTATGGAGACACTGGAGCGAGAGTACAGATACTCGTTAGAGAATGAGGGCACTGAGTGTGACCACCTCGAGCAGTTATAAGAAAGTCTACCTTCTCGTCGATAATTGGCTCGATGCTGTAGTGGTGTGTCTGGTTCTTTGACCTGAGGTGCATCGGCAGTTTACCTTGAAGGTGTTATAGTTTAACTACACCATAACTCGATTTCTTAGCCATTCAGAATCCTGAGGTTTATGTTGGCTATAGCATGTTCATTGTAGGAATTGGATTGCACTAATAGGGGATCTATCTACCTCGATAGATAAGGAATAGTCCTATGATAATCATAAGATTGAGTCCTTGAGCCCATGGCCATGGCAGAGTGAAGATGATAGAAAGAGTTTCTATTAGGATTTCATATTGGACTCAAATCAAATAATTAATTCATATGACGAACATTGGGTTTGACGAGTTCTTCTTAATCCTAATCCTGTCGAGGCTCAAGATAGAAGAATCCAATCACATAGGTAGCTGCACCGAGAGGTTCGTTTTTAGTTCTGATCGGTTGCCACCATATACTGCTAGGTGTCATTGGTGGATTTTGGGAGCAATTAGAATGATTTTGATGATCAATCATTCTAATTGTATGAATTAGAAATTTTTTTGTCCATCGAAAGGTGTTTCGATGATGTTGTTGATGGAGATCACGATATGTCTCATTACCATACAAAATTGGATTTAACTGGATCATACAAATAAGGGTTTGGATCTGGATGTCATTAATTGAGCTAATTTAGTTTAATTGATTTGGATTAGATCCAATCAGGTTCAAGGTAATCGTGCTAGCACATGATTGAGTCTGACTTTCTCTTTCTGTAATCTTTCTGATTCGTCGCAATTGAGTCAAATTTGATTTGATTCATTCTTGTATTTTGAATGGATTTATTTTCATTTGACTGAAATAAGTCCAAGTCAGATTAATTGTAGAAATTAAATCCATTCATAGTGCAAATGGATTAGGATCAAAAGTTGACTTGTTTGAGAGAATTGAGGGTCACCTGATAAGAGGATTCTAGAAAATTCTTTGAAAATTCTATTGATCTGATTTTTTGGATATGTGATAGGGCACAAGTCATACATTGGGTGTACCAAATTTTGTGATTTTTGGAGATGTCTAGACTGAGTTTTGATAGAGTTTGATTTGGATCAAACTCTCGAGGGAAGAGTCTTAGGCGCAGTGGACTCTTCCTTATCTACTCATGCCGCCAAATCTGATGGGATTTGGGGTTTTTCGTGGAGATTAGGTCTAGGAATCCCAATGGTCGAATAAACGAGGATTTTGGTCAAAGAGAGACTTTAACTTGGCGCGCTATGCTTTTGTATAAGAACCCTTGCGCCAAGGCTCTTCACAAAAAGAAATAATTTTGATACCCAAATGCTGTCGCCCCTTCCATATTCCATGCCCTCTGATCCTCTCTCTCTCCTTATAAGTACCAAAGGTTGAAAATAAATCGGAGAAGAAGATCCAATCAAATTTGTGAAGTGTTCAGCATCTACGCGACGGTGTTTGTGAGACGGACACGTTGCTTTTAGAAATTCTTTTGAAGGACTTTCAGATCAGATTTAGATATGATATTTGAAGAAAAGATTTGCGAGGAGAAGACGTCCAGATTCTGCCTGAGTGGATATCGTTAGAGGCCAGGTGCGTGCGTGGCTCCTTCCAGAACCTTAGGATAGATCAGGATCATCTTAGGGTAATCTGATTATCCAAAATACAAGGTATGAAATTAATTAGATTTAATTTTATTTTTAATCTTAATATCAGATCTTTAGGATCAGATTCGAGATGTCTCAGATCTGATTAGGATCGTAGGAAAATTTTTTTGAAATATTTTTTCAAATCCAATCAAATCTGAATGATCCTGTGCCGAAAAATAGGATTTTTCTTCATGTACTTCCTATATAAGTTTGAGTTATGCACTGGAATAAATTGAAGGTTAACCATTGAGAATTTTCTTCCTTTTTTTGCAAGCGCTTGTTGCATTGCTGAACTTATTAGTTGAACTTCTGTTAACTTGTTTAGTGCAATTTTGATCATATTATAATCATGAATCTATGAAAGCCTTGCTCAAGAAACCTCAAACTTCCATTCTTGTTGAAGGAGAGGTGCTTACTTTATCTATCTAGAATGTGTAATGCAGAAATTCTGCTTTTGCTTTTCTTTTCCTATTTTTTTTATTTCTTTTGTTTTCACTGGATATGATTTTGTAATCATTTTCCTTGCACATATCTGTATGTACTGACTCATCTGTATGCAGGCTTTGTCAGTGTTCAAAACTAATTTTATGTTTATTGTCTTCGGGATGATGCTTTGATCAGGAAAAAAGGGTTAGAGAGATTGTCTTAAAGGCAATGGGACAGGCAATCAGCAAGGCTGTGGCTGTTGCAGAGATTATAAAGGTTAGTCTCCACTTCTCCATATGCTATTTTTTATGCTTTTTTTTTTTTTTTTCCTACTTCATATGCTATTTTTTATTTTTTAACTCTTAAAGGTGCCTCATCATTTATCCTGAGTGCAGAAAAAAATTCCTGGGTTACATCAAGATACGGCTATCAGTTCAGTCAGTGTCACTGATGTATGGGAACCTATTGAGGAGGGCCTTGTACCGTTAAGTTTCTTATTGCTTTGACTGGTCATGACTAATTACATTTTTCAATTAGATGCTAGTAATGTACTTACATCATATACCTTTTTTACAGATTGGAGACGACACGCCATGTTTCCATGATATCAATATCTCTATCAATCAGAGAGCTAAATACGAACTCCCCTGGGTAATTCATTTGATACTTTGTGTACTGTCTTAAAATATATAGCAGAAATATTTTTCTGTGGAGCTGAAATACAATTGGCAATTTCCGTAGTTGGTGTGGCTCATGTTGTTTTAATCCTATTTTGAGTTCCCTACTTCATTTGGTAGGTATCAAGCTCCATTGCACTCAGAGCAGCTAAAGCAACAACAAAGATTCCAGCAGCCACAACCATATCAACAGCAGCAGCAGCGTCAGCCCAGACAAGCACAAGGTCAACTTAATGAAGGTACAATTTTTTATTGTTAAGATATTCAATGATTGAAGCCACTAATAATTTTCTTACTTGATAAAGATTCATATGGACGTGGACGTGGTCGAGGTAGGGGAAGAGGAAGGGGTTGGGGTAGAGGAGGATATGGCGGATATGGCAACAATCAAGGTGGATATGGCAACAACCAAGGTGGATACGGTGGATATGGCAACAACCAAGGTGATCCACCTATTTTTATATACACACGGAAAGGTCGCTAACTCAGAACCGTATCTCGTACCGGCCAGCCGGTGGTATGAGTCGGTATGCCTCTATATTGGACCGTATCGGGCCTAAACCGATACGAAAACAAGGGGTAAACCAAAGAGGAAAAAAGAGAGAGGGAGAGGGAGAGGAAGGGAAGGAAAGAGAGGCCGGTGGTGGTCATCGGAGGGTCGCGGAGACTGCCGAAGGGCCGTTGAGGCCTCTCGGGTGTTGCGGTCCTCCCCAAGAGAGAGAATGCGAGAAGAGAGAGATAGAGAGAGGGAGAGGGGAAGGGAGAGAAGGGGAGGGAGCAGAAGGCGGCCGTTAGACGGCCCAAAATTGACCCGCGGCCGCCTTCTCTCTCTCTCTCTCTCTCTTCTCGCATCTGGCGGAGGATCTGGAGGCTTTGGCGGCCTCAATGCACTAGTGCTGCCTTTTTCCTTTCCTTCCCCTCTCCTCTCCTCTCGCTCTCTCTCTTCCTCTCTTTTCTTCTCCCTTGCTCCGTCTTTGCCGGCATTCCGAATCGAACATCCAAACCACACTGGTTAGCCGCTGGTGTGGTTTGCCGCCGTGCGGTTAGGCATACCCCGAACTATTTGGTTCAGGGCAATTCAGCGAACCTTGTGCGCAAATTTTTAATAGATGCTTGATCAGGGTTCCATTGGCTGGCCTTTAGAGCCTGTTGGAGTTTAAGCCAGAATATGTCAGAGTTCTATCATCATTAAACTGACATTACCTGGTTGGCTGGTTGTAGGTTTCACTTTCATTTTCTTTCACTTGTTTGGTAATGGTTGTTGAATCTTCTGTTCATGTAGAAAATGGTGGATGGAACTGGAATTGGGGTCGAGGTGGTGGGCGAGGTAGAGGTGGGTGGGGCTATCATGGTAAGCTTTCGATGATCATTTCTATACCTTGATTTGCTGGTTTACATGATTTTAAGTTCTTGCCCATGCACTTGGAGAAACTCATCAGATGAGTTTTAGATGATGCAAATCCTTAAAAGATTATCCATGGTTATAATTCTGTCCAGCATTTACATTGCCTTTTCTCACCTAATGAATTGAAAATCAATGTTGATCTCATGTCTCATTGGTCATAACTTGTAAATGCCTCTGATACCAAATTAATTCAGGAACTCTTACCCTGCTTTCTCAATTTTGGATGTATGCTCCCTTATTTATACCATGTTGCTTTGTTATGACGGACTGCCCTAATAATTTGGATTTTGTCTGGGAATGGTCATGAGCTCAGACTGGCTTGAGGCATGTCAGGCTGTACCCGAATTGGTTCATGCTTAGGCTTATTTGATTTGAACTTCGGGTCAGGCTAATCTCAGATTGTCCCAAAATATATGAGTCGGATATTTGAAGCCCTCGTGGTCTGAGCTTGAGTCTGCATACATATGTACAAAACACAAATTTTGTGATGTAGATAGGCAGGCACTCGATCATGTGTACATGTCTCTATTTAAATGGATATGCAAGCATACATGCTAACATGTGTAGACATAGGGTGGGAAGAAAGGACTTTTCATCCATTGCCAAAATCGGTCTTGGGGCTTATGAAATGGAAATCTATGCCATTATAAGCCACTTGTGAGGCCTATAAATAAACATCATGTGTATTGAAACGTATTGACTATGCATCAGGTCATCCTAAAAGTAAAACACTGTTATGCCATTAAGATTATAAATTTGACACGACTTCATGCATAAGCAGTCTCCAAAATATTGAGTTTTTGTTTATAGGGATTTTATGCATTGTAGATCACATTTGATAGTTTGAATTTCATTGTTACAATCTGCACCAATGAATATTGTAATAGGTGTTGAGTCCTCTCTTTCCGCTTTGTATTTATTATTGAGGTTTGAAAAACCAACCATACCATGATATACACTGTCCCATGCCACAGTGCATATAATCCTGTAGTGGCTTGCTATTAGTTGATAGGGGGCCATATTGCAGTGCATGCTATACCAATCTGTGATTAGCATGCTCCCATATGCAGAATTTCAACCTTGTTTTTAAATGATCAGCATATATACATGTGTAACTTGCATCTTGTGATTTTATGGAGCCACATAGACATCCAAATCACTATAAATTACAACCCTAATGACTCTAGGTAACTCATGATTTTGCTAACACTTTCCTAGTCATAATCGGACGTGAATTACTTATATGCCACAAATAGATGGTCATCTAATTTTAGCTGGACTGGGACAAGTTTGTGGCGACACACATAACCTAGGGTGCGAAATCCCAAGCTGCTAGCTGAATTGGATCTTAATTAAGTTAGCAACAGGTCTTTTTCTGCTTGAACCACCTGGATATCATAAACCTGTCTGACTTCGCTTTTACCATGATTCATTCATTCATCTTCCATCTTGGCTTCCCCAATGCTATAAACTTTTTTGTTTTACTTTCTCAAAGTAATTCAAGCAAGTCCAAGATAAAAATTGGAATAAAAGGGAAAGTGGGGGAAGGGAGTTTTTGGAACCGAGATCGAATCCAGCTAGCAGCTTGGGATTTGGCACCCTAGGTTATGTGTGTCGCCACATGCTTAGCATCCCAGTCCAGCTAAAATCTGAGATTGAGGATGTAGTATGACTTTTGAAAACGGGGTAGAAAAAGAAGAGGGAGAGCTTTTGGAGTAATCCATTTCAAAAACAGGGATTGGGGATGAGTGAGATGGATTTGATTTCATATTTTTTGTGCCACTTTCTGTACAATAAGCTGGGGCTCAAAAGAGTTGGATGGATCCTTTTGTTTAAGAAAGTTTGTACAACTTTTCCTTTGTCCTTTCATAGCTTGCATCAACCACCACTCTCTATTCTATCTCAGTGCTTGGCAGCTAGATAAAGAAATCAGACCTGCCACTCTCATTCATGTTCCTTATACTTTTTTTATTCCTAATTCATCTGCTATATTGTGTTTCCAAGAAGAGACGAAAAGGAAATACAAACGGTTGCTATGTTTTCTTTGGATTACCTCTTAAAACCATGTGCTTATAGTGCCTGAGAGGGTCGAAGACCAAGAAGTGAGTTATTTATATAAAGTATTCTTCTTATAGTTTGATCTAATCTCTTGGCCCCTATGGAAAGGAAAAAGAATTTCAGGAGGGGAGGATTAGGAAAATCCTATTGATTGCTACTTTCTCCAGAGGGGAAAAGCATGACAAAAATGGTTGTTGATGAGTACTTCTGAAATCATCCATGATATGAGCTGATTTGAGCCAATGGTCCAAAAAATTATTGGAGTTGTCATGTCTATCTATCACTAATATGATTGGTGTAAATAAATAAATAACTCTTGCAGAAAGGCTGGCTAGTGATTTCTTGTAGAAATATCAACTCCTTTCAATTCATACTGAGGATAGTTAAATTTTGATTCCATGGATTATTCTCCTTAGTACTATGCACAAAAAAGGGAGTCATACGAGATGAAAATCTCACGTACAATTCGGAGCAGGGATTTTTTGAACAAAATGAACAACCATAATAGATGTTGGCTTCTTCTCTATTTTATCATGGAATAATTATTCTTTTTTCTTTTTGGATCATAACCAAATCAAAACTTCTCTATTTATCAAAATCTGTAGTAAAAGAAAGTCCTTGGTTGTTCAACTTAGATCAAATCTGAGGTGAAATAATAATAGTTCTGTCCATTGGTATATGACGAAATTGTAACAATTCAAGGTTCTCAGTTCCGGTATCGGTGGCTGTTCCAGTCGGCTAGTGGCATGGTTCGGTATGGTTCCGTATCAGAATGAACTGGCGTGAACTGGTAGAGGGAGGAAAAAAAGAGAGAGAGGAAGAGAAAGGTAGAGGGGGTCCGTCGGAGAGGCTGTCAGAGGGCCTCCGGCCAGCCGTCGGGTGGCGTAAACGCTGCTTGCGGCTCTGTGGCGTGAAACAGGTGCGATCGCCCTTGTTTCACGGGTTTTTTTGACCAAGCCCAATGACAGTAAAGCTGGCAATGGGTTTGCTGGCTTTATTGCTTTTGAGTTTTTTTTTTATAAAAAGTTTGAAATAGTGAAGCCGACAAATCAAGTGCTGACTTCAATATTTTTAAACTTTTTTTTAAAAAAATCTAAAACAGTGAAGCCGACAAACCAAGTGCCGACTTTATTGTTCATCTTTTCCTTTAAAAAAACGCCCGACACCTATCGCTTCCACGATTCCACCTGCACAGCTTCCACCGCTCGATGGCCACAGTGGCCACCGAGAGACCTCCGGCGGCCTCTCCGCCGTCCCGTCCTTCCATCTCCAGTGGTCTCCCTCCTTTCTCGCTCAATGCGGCAGCCCCATCGGGTGAACTAAGCTGCGGTAGCTTTCGCCATCCTCTAGCGGCCACAGAGGGCCATCGTCGTCTTCCAGCAGCCTCTCCCTCTCCTCCTCTCTCTCTGCATCTATTTTTCTCTCTTTCTTCCCTAGCACCGACGTGTGCCGTTTTCTTCGCCGGAACTGTCCCGGTTTCCTGCTGGTCCAGTTCGACATACTCTGAACCGCCTAGTTCGGGACGGTTCTAAGAACCATGACAAAATCCATCTGATTTAAATATTTTATCTCTCTCTTTAACCTAACAAAATGGTACAATCTGAGAAGGTCCATTTTGGAATTACTCTATTTTATGTTATTTCATACAATACAATTCCTTTGCTTGTGGGATCATTTTTCATGAAGGATAATGAAAAGAATTTTATCCTTTTTTTTATGGGCAAGGGAGGAGGCACATGAGCTGGAGATGATCTTAGAAATTAGAGAATGGAAGGAATAGAAATAAGGTCAGTAAAAGAGGAAGAAAGGAAGAAACCATCATGATGATGTAGAGCTGGAGTTCAGGTTTATTCCTGATTATTTATTAGAGATGGACCAGTTTAAATATTTTTTATGAAAATGGATGTGTCAAATGGAGAAAGATAGCAGTGTTATATCAAGTAGGGTGAGGTCCACTAGCTCGTATCACAGGATGGGGGGCTTACAGTATGTATGTGCCAGCCACACTCCTGAGCTGGCTCTAATAAGGTCATCTTGGTCTGATGCAAGTGGGCAGTGCTGGAGGCCACTTTACTGAAGAGGCTTCAGCTCCACCAGGGCTGAAGCCACAATGGGCAATATCTTCCTTAAATTGGGTATAGCGGGAACTCGGTCTTGCTCTATTTTGGGCCAATCAAACGTTCAAAGTGGTCGCTCCTGGCCTGAACTGAGCTGATGTCGAAACTATGGGCAACCAAGCAGGCCCCAAGCCAACTATCTGTTTGTTGTGCGGGTAAAACCAGGAAAACTATTATATTTGAAATAGTAGTCACTCCCAAATGAACATGCATAACAAAAATGCATATCGTCTTTCTACACTGTTTCCGCTGCATTCATCCTTGAGTGGTTTGGTCTTTCAGTAAATTTTTGATCCATTAAAAATTTGCTGTTAATATTATACCCATCCTTTCGCTTTGCATTATGGATGCGTGTGATCTCACTATGTTGCATGTCATATGTTGTGACAGGAGCAGGATATGAACGAGGCAGAGGTGGTGGGGCTGCTGGAGGGAGAGGTTACGGCCGTGGACGGGGAAGAATGGGTGGCCGTGGGAGGGGGAATCAGGCCTAATATAGTGGTCATGGGCTTTTGTTGTTCTTGTGCATGTTTGGTTTTTAGGGAAAAAGAAAAAGCTATCAAGGGACTTGTTTAGGGCCATCAAATATGACGTTGTGGTTATCTGGCATAGGGTTTAATGATAAGCAAAGTGGCTCTGTGGCTACTCTATTACATGTGAATGTTGGCAGGCCAAGTTTGTTCGGTTGTTTCCTATGGTTGCTGAGGTGCTTGGAGCATGCTGTAATTCACTTTCACCAGTTTCTCCCCATGTATTTAAAAGTTACATTTTTCATAGTGCATTTCTTGAAGCTTTTCTACCTTGGCTTTCCTTTAAAAATGAGCAGATATTTTGAGCATTCAAGAGCATTTCTCAGAGCAATTCAAGCTTATTTGCTTGACTTGCAGAAATTCTGGTCCGAACTCTGTGTTCTTACCTCATGGAAGTATGTTGTGGACATTTGGAAGCTAGTTTTGCTATTAAGATGAAATCTTTAACTTCTCTTGGATGGCTTGCGCTCCAGATGCTTGTTAGAGTTTGCGAGGGTGCCAATTGGTCTAGGATGAGTTTTCTTTCTTCCTATTTCCTTGAATGACCTGTAAGGAAGAACAAAAGGTGGTGCAGCTGCCAAGAGTTTTCTGATTGCCAAGGCAAAGATGCCATAATCTGCACGTGATTGGTGGAAGTATGAAATCTTAAGGAGGATATTTTGCAGGCCTTATGTACACCAAGACTGGGCTGGGATTAATTTTTTCGGGCAGTGTAACGACACTATTGCTTTATCAATTTCATTTTCTTTCTTTCCCTTCGGCAACCCGGTCTTCTTCCATATTGGGTCTTTCATTCAAGATTTTCTTGTTATACACACATACATATATATACATACATATATATCTATCTACACACACATACATAGATATATATATATAGTATGTATATCTATCTATCTATCCACACACACACATATATAGTATGTATATATATCTATCTATCCACACACACGCACACATATATATAGTATGTATATTTATTTATTTATTTATTTACACATATATATATATATAGTATGTATATTTATTTATTTATTTATATATATATATATAGTATGTATATATATCGACCTACTAGCGTTGGCTCATCACCTTCTACCTTTGACCTAAGGACTTGTTGGAGAAGACATCACCCATTTTGATGAGCCCATTATGACAACAATCATAGCCTATCATACTAGAACTATTTGTTGGACTGTTGTGACAAATATTCCTTCTGATTTGTCAGCTATTTTATTTTTCTATTCTCATGAATGTATTTGTTCTAGACTGATTTAATAAATCCAATTTATTGGGGGAAAGACACTATTTGCTCGATCTCCTCCATGTGATTATGTGTATCAATGAGGAATGATACGAGCTTGAGGTGTTGTATTTTGGAGCAATTGCCTATTCTCAGCACTTGCACATCGGGGAGACATCGATGGTTTTATGGAAACAATCTCATGCCAACTTAAATTTTTCTCTAATTCTTTAGTTTTATGTTTATATGATTGGATATAGTGCACCGTGTTAACAATGCGTGCCTGGGCATGCACCATCCATAAATGCAGTGCACGTTATTTGCTGGCCGTCCATCCTGCATAGACAGCCAGCACGTTGCACCGCACTGCACCGTGTGGTGCATCGCATGCACTCAGGATCTGGCTCCATATTCATCTAGTGCCAGCTAGTGCCAGCTTTAACAGATGACACGGTGGTTTGATTTCACCTCGCCTCTACCACCCGCACCATTCCGACAACTCAGGAACCGTCTCGATTCCTCTGGGAGATGACCACAGGACTGAAGAGAGCCATGACCATGGCTCTTGGGGTGAAGAACACCCATCAACATTTCAAGGCCTTGGAACACTGCAACCTCATGGTTGCCAAGAATCTTCACAGAAATTTGCCGCAGCAGCCCACGGACTTTGTCTAGACCGTAAGGAGAGATTTTCCAATTTAAGTACGTGGATGAAAGATTTATTCATTAAGAAGAAGCTTGTGAAAATGCATTAAGGACAATTTCCTATGGCTATCTGTCACACCACTACGAACTACATATAGGATGAAGTGGCCTCGGCCTTGTATTTGAAGGCGCCTTCCTTCAAGGAACTCCAAAACAAATGGCAAGTTGAAAAATTTGGGCAGTTTCTTCCTGGTTTGAATGAGTCCTTGGTTCAAATCTAGATTCAAAACTAGTAGACAGGTTCACCGAGATGACACCGACCACAAAATTGCACAAGAAGGTAGGAGACTCAAAAGAAAATCCCCAAGGCCAGAAGTGGACCCAATGTAATGAAGGAGAGAGATCAAACATAGTCCTATTTATGCTACCATGCACCTATTGGATAGACACATAGTGTATTACTTTTAAAATAGCATAATAATCAAGGTGGATAGGATCGCAATCACAGAACAAGCTCAAAATTAGTAAAGATCAAAAGTATCCCCCTGAAAGATGAAAATAACAGGGTGCGAAAGTATCTATGCTCTCTCAATGATATTCTTGAGTGATTTGCAATGGGTTGAATGGATAACAATAGATGGTAAGGATTAGGGAATGGCCAAATACTTTCAAACGCCATCCTAAGGTATGGACAGGACCTTGGTACTAGGGTTAGATGCTAGATCCCAAGCTTGTTCTCCAAGTGCTTGGACTCATGCACCTATCTACTAGGCACATAGTGGTTGGGACCTAGCAATTGATGGTTGCCAAGTGCACCCAATTTAAGGGCTTGGATGCTTCTAAGGATCTCTAAGGGACTGGACCAAAGAGTCTTAGACCCTATCCTTCCATCTAGATACCCAAATTTGAAGGAAAAAAAAAAAAGAAAAAAGAGGAGCAAAAATCTATAAGCTCATTACTAAAATAATATAAAATTAATTAAAAATAAATAAAAAATAAAGAAAGATAACCTAATTATTCATCAAGGAGCAAAAACTTTCGTTGGATCACAAAAGAATACATGCTAGCATTCACTATTACAAGATTTGAATGAAAAGGAAAGAGAAAAAGAGAATGGATCCTTCTCTGATGTCTTGGCACAATCTGGCATGTCCAACTCTTCCTTGGAGGAGACCATTTAGGGGATCTTCCCTAGTTTGAGCTCCTCCTATATTTGGGCTTCCTTGGATCTAAAGTAGATGATTTATACCTTGGGTTGGATGGCTTTAGATCCATATTAATAGAGAGAGGAAGAAAAAAGGATATGAAAAATCTAAAGCTAAAAAGAACCTAATGTTACAAGACAAGAGATTAAGATAGAAGAACTCAGAGAAGGGACTTAGTCTTGGAAGACATTTATAATAGGAGAGAGGTCTAATTCTTTTCTCTTGGAAGCTATTTAAAGAGGTAGAGGGGTGGACTAATGGTTAGGATTTGCATTTTTGAATTTAGAAAAAAAATTGGGATATTGTTATATGGTATCTATTCATTGGATTAGGGAGACAACTAGCTCAAGAAAATTAGATCATTGAATGGCTTAGATATTCTTTCCAAAATTTGATGACTAAGAATTTTTACCTCCAATTTGATTTTGAAGGTAGAGTTAATTAAAGTCTAAAATTATCAGGTCTTATTTAATATTCTCACATATTGTAGTTTTTAAAAATTTTTGGATGGATTTTTGAGGATTTTAGGGTTATTTAAATTGAAGGCGTAAAGATGTCCAAAAATCCTAAAATTAAATTTAGTACATCTCAGTTTGATCTATGCTGTCTCAAAATAATCTATATTAGGCTCAAAATTAAGTCAAGCTAGATCCAATCAACTTATATGCATAGGAACTGATTAAGTTAAGCATGGATAAGTCTAATCGGACACACACATCACTAATTGGAGTAAGGATACTTTAGAAATAAGATCTAATTAGAAAAGAATGCAGGCTAACTTGGAAATTAGTGAAATTAGTTGAGTTTTGCTTAATTACATTAATTGGTCAAGTGACGCTGGAATTAAGTTGAAAGAAAGGAAATTTATATTTTAAATGGCTTGGAATGAGGTGAACTAAATCGAAGGATAGAGATTTTGGGTCAAAATTGGAGAAAACCAATCAAATCAATGCAATTTATTCAATTGATCAATTGAAGGTAGGATGAAATGGGTTTTTGACCAATTTGAAGCAAAATTAAAGCATCAAAAGTGAGTTAGATTAGCGAAAATCAAGGAGATAAGTTGAGATATCAATCACTTATTGATTTTAGATCCAAGCGATTGCAAGGGGTTGTCCACAAGTATCTATAATAAGTAAACATGATTAAGGAAATGCTTACTTTTCACCTTAAATTTCTTTTCCATGAATAAATTAGTAGCAAGAATTGTTGAAATCTTCATAGTCTCCACTTGACCTCTAATTTTGTTGATAATAGAGTTATGATAATGATAAATGACGCAAGAGAGAAATGATAAAAAAATTCACTCCATCTCCCTTTCTCCTCTCTTTATCATTTTTAGTTATGAAGGATTGGTAGAGATTATGAAATTCACCGTATCACTTGTCTACTTTCTTTATTATTAAAATAATAGTGGTGATAAGAATGGTGATATTATGAAGCTCGTTATGACTATATCTCCTCTTATTCCCTTTTTCTTGGTGATGGTGATTATCATGAAGCCTTTGACAATTGTCTTCTCCTTCTCCTTTTCTGTTAGTTGAGTTATGATAGTGAAACTAGTGGTGGCATTGGCAATGAAGATGAAAGAAAAGAGGCCGCAAGACCTATTACAATTTTTTTCTCTATCCTTTTTGTTTGCAAATAAAGAGACAACAATAAAGAATATGGAACACACTATATTTGTTGTCTTTAACTTTTATTATTAATTATTTGATGTCAATAATGATAAAGATGGTGTGGTGATGATAATAATAACTATCATGAATTTTATCTCTTATCATCACTGTTGACAATAACAATGAGTTGATGGAGAGAGGAGGGAGAGAGGGAGAGAATCATGATATCCATAATAGTTCTTTCAACTTCCCTTCCTTCTCTGCTCAATTTTCTTTCATCATTTTTTTTCTTTGCTGGCTAGTGGTAAATGAAAGAAACATCTAGAAGATTTTAGATCAAAAAGTTATTTTATCTTTAAATAGCATAAAATAATAATAATTAAATAGTAGAAAATCCAAAGCTTTTTTTTTTTTTGGGTGAAATCACCAAGAATATATGTTTCCAAACTTATTTTTGTTCCTTTATTTCTATAAAAATTAGAGAAATTTTTTTTAAGGGTGTTTGGGCTAGTAGATCAAGGCATATTAACTATATTAACAGATTTACTACAACCAAGTTTTAAAAGTGCTTTCATCTACTCTATGCCAAGCACTTGAATTTCTCATAATATAAAACCATGTTATATTATACCAAAATCAACCATAATTATGTCAACCATTTGAGAGCAGTTCATAGATCCTTTTCTTCCAAGCATTTCTTTGGACCATATTTGCCATATTTTTTCTCACAATCTTTATCCATATTAAGTTAGAGCTTTCTCTCCTTAATTTCTCACTTGTTCATGCCCTACCACTCTATCTTAATTTTTGAACTTAAATCTCAAATTTAGCGAAACACAAGCTTATTCAAATTAATTTGATGATCTCTATTTAAACTTCTAATGATAGCAGTGGTAGATGGGAGGATTCACAAAATAAGTAAGTCGATGATGCTGGTAGCTAGTCTCTAAAGAGGGGCGTAGTAGCTATTGGAAAGAATAAAAAAGAGAAGACCAACTAACACATAGAGAAGATGGTGAACTAATTCAGTGGTTGATTATATATTATTTTATATCTATTCTATTGCTATTCCTATATAATATGAACTCTCACCATATCCTTTAATGAGCTATCTCATATTGTCTATGAATCTAGGTTTTGGAGGCACTGCCTGAAGGTTTTCAGTGCAGGATTTCTAGTTCTATTTTTAAAATTTTTTCAAAAATTTATTAAATATAATAAAAAATATAATTAATCTAATTAATTATAAGCTACTAATCATATCAAAAAATCCTACACTTAGGATTTAAATATGATATACATGCTTTGAATTCAAAAACTAAAATAATAGCAGTAAACTATTTTCTACTACACTATGTGTTCAGAATATGATATCTATGTGGATAGCCGATCACCACAATCCAATCACCATCAGGAAGGTTCACTCATCACGATATAGCCACACAGTATGTCTGGCCTCCGTGGATCGTTCACACGGGATCCTGATCCCGATTGGATCCTCTCAAGTGCTAGCTCGACGTCGGAATCTTTCGACAGTTGATGTCGACCGAATAGCTTTGATCTTTATTTACGGACTCTTTAGATGCTCCGAATTGTCAATAGATGTAGTAGAGAGATAGAGAAGGTTATTTCTAAAATTTGGTGGGCTCATGACACTCGTAGCTCACACAAACTCTTTTCGAATCCTAGGTCGAAATTCTAGGATAAGCTCTCAAAAAACCCTACGCCCACACCTCTCTCTATAATTTTTTCTCATGGAATTTTTAAATTTTCCATTCAAAAGAGGAAGGCTCAACCACTTTATCTCTCTTTGAGAAAGATGTCACACATGCCCAGGGAGAAATCAAATTTTAAAGAATTCTTTTTTGCATTCACAATGCATGGAAGGATGAGATCAAGTTGGTTTTCGATTCAAATTCAAACTTGATTTGAATTCAAACCAAAACCACCTGATCTTATACATTTGGGGCATGAGAAAGGGAGGTGTGTGCCCTCCCTTATGCATGGAAAAACTTCACGAGAAACTTTTTCTCGTGGAGTAAAGTGGATGCATATAGGTGAGGTGGCGCATGGATAAGAATAGGTTGGTATTCCATTTAAATTTGAATCCCATTCAAATTAGAAATGTTAACCACCACACTTATCCATTTGGCACATTAAGAAGGTGGGCATGAGAAGGCTTTGTGCATGAGAGAAAATTCATGAGAACCTTTCTCATGAATTTCAAAAGGGCACAGGAGAGATGAGGTGGCATAGGAAGAGGACTAGTCAAACTAGTCCAAACTAATTTTATACAATTGAACCCAAATAAATTTGGCTAGGTCCAATTAGACCAGATTAAATCCAACCAATTTAGGCTTAATTAGTCTTAATTAAAATCTAATAAAATTAAAAATTGATCAAGTCCAACTCCTGATTAAATCAGGGATCAAACCTCCTCGGTGATTAGGTCATCTCATAATCTAATTGGGTCAAATCCAACTGAATCCAATTCAATTGAACTTAATCCAAAAATCATTACTTAATCAAAATGAGTTAATTAGTGATCAAATCCTAATTAAACCTCTCATAAATATAAAGTCTAAATTCGATGGATGTCCGGGCAACAGAGTCCATTGATATGAAATCCTGATCGAAAAGTTCTAAATTAGTGGGACTCTTGACCCCAGTGCCCAAAAAGAGTGGAACTCATGATCATAGAGTTTAGATGCTTGAACATAGAGTTTCAGATAGATAGAATTTAGAGTTCCAGCCCAGTAGAACTCTTAGTCAAAAAGTCCTAGTCTAGTGAGACTCTTGACCATAGAGTCCCAGTCCAGTAGAACTCTTCACCAGATAGATGCTAGGACTTTCACAAAAGATGTACATAGAGAAAGTACTAAAGAGATTTAGCATGGAAAACTCTAAGAGGGATTAATACCCTTCAGACATGGTATTCATCTTTCCAAGAAGATGTGCCTTAGCACACCTAAGAAAATAGAATGCATGAGCAAGATCCCTTATGCTTCTGCAACAGGGAGCCTCATGTATGTCATGCTATGTACACGACCTGATATAGCCCATGCTGTGAGTGTTACAAGCAGATATCAGTCAAATCTAGGTGAAGAACACTGAACTTCTATGAAATATATCCTTAAGTACTTGAGAAGAACTAAGGATATGATATTGGTCTTTGATAACGGAGAACTCCATGTCCAGGGATACACAGACTCGGATTTCATGTCCGATGTAGATGATCGAAAGTCGACATCTGGGAGTCTATTTGTGTGCAATGGTGGTGCTATCAGCTAGAAGAGTTTTAAGCAAATCGTGATAGCAGATTCCATTATGAAAGTAGAATATATCGCTACATCAGAGGCTACGAAGGAAGCATTCTGGTACAAGAAGTTTGCTGTAGAAATCGGAGTAATGCCATCAGATGCCATTCCTCTATACTACGACAACAATGGCGCCATAGCCCTTGCTAAGGAGCCAAGGTCTCACCAAAAATCCAAGCACATTGAGTGACGATACCACCTCATCCGCGATTACCTCGAGAAGAATTACGTCGAGGTCAAGAGAGTCGACTCTAAAGACAATATGGCAGACCCACTTATAAAGTTGTTGGGATAATAAAAAAATCCAAGCCCATCTTAAGAAGATGGGACTTAGACTTGCAGCCAATTGGCTTTAGGATAAGTGAGAGATTGTTAGATATATATGCCCTAGAAGCCAGAATTGGCTGACACTTGTAATACACTTCTAGGGGTAAAATTATAATTTTGACTGTAATCAATAAAATGGGTTATTTTCTATCATATATGTGTATTTAGTATCTGTGATACATCCTTTGAGTTAATGGTAATAATAATTCATATTTTCAAGAGTTGAAAATTTAAGACATGAATAATCATTATTAACTCATAAAATGCTCTCGATCATAGGATCATCATGAGGATGGTGATTGATCCGGAAGGTTGGTGTACAATCACTTCTTTTTTATAGATGAGTCTTGAGTCTACGGTGTGGAGACACTGAAGCGAGAGTATAGGTACTCGTTAGAGAATGAGGACACTAAGTGTGACCACCTCGAGTAGTCATTAGAATGTCTACCTTCTCGTCAATGACTGACTCGATGCTGCAGTGGTGTGTCTGGTTCTTTAATCTGAGGTGCATCGACAATTCATCTTGAGGGTATTATAGTTTGACTACATCATAACTCGGTCTCCTAGCCATTCGGAACCCTGAGGTGTATGTTGGCTATAGCATGTTTATTGTAGGAACTGGATTGCATCAAGATATCGTTCTATAGATCCAAGTCTAACTCTTGTTCTTCAGGGTGGCCAGGTAAGTAGAGCAGTTCTGCTTTCAGTGGCTGTCGCTGTTGCAATGAAAATACTTTCCTTTGATAGCGGCCTTCTTCTTCGGCTCTGCCTTCTTCTTCTTTTCTCCTTCCACCTTCTGCTTTTTCGTAAATTTTTTTTTCTTTTCAGAAGACTTTCTTTTGGAAGAAGTCTATTTCATAGCAAGAACTGAGCCTTTAGAATCTTTCATAGAAAGCTCAGCGGTGACCAGCATGTTCATTAATTCAGCCAAGAAATTTTGAAGTTTATGCATGTGGTAATTCATGATGAATTATCCATATGGATCAGTCAAGTATTGCAGAATAATATCGTTCTACAGATCGAAGTCTAACTCAAACATCATAATACTATTTAAAATGATAATATAAATATTTTTTTATTGAAAATTCATAACTGTACATGGCCAAAAGGCCTATAGAAATAACATTCAACAAAAAGCTTAGACAATAATGACATTCTTGAAGAATTATATTATGAGAATTGATTATAAGGTTCATGATTTTTAAAGTTAGAACTAAAACTTATCTTCCATCTCCAACATTCAGAAACCTCTCACCTTTTTCAAATCTTCTATTGACCTACAAATCCTGCATCGAATTATAAATACGATAAGAACTTTCAGTATCTAATACCCAGGCAGTAGTATTACATATCAAGAAGTTGCAAGGTGTTATTATATAATTATCTTACCCAGCAACTGCTTGCTTCTTTCTTGGTCTGTTCGGATCCAGGGAGGCAATGTACTGAGGATAATTTCTCTTCCAGTGCCCCTGCTTCTTGCAAAAAAAGCACTCCACTTGGGATTGTTGCAATCAAAATTCCTCCTCCCTTTTGCCATCTATACTCCTTGTTCTTCTTTGAAATTTTCATGAGAATTAGAGGAGTTTTATGTGACAAATATAGGTGGTCAACGCCAAAATGAAAGGAGGGGACGCCCAAGTGTTGGGTGCCCCAACTAGTTGCCTATTTTGGTCTTTCATAGTCTATGAGTTTGACCCAACAAGGACTCCTCTATATCTCCTATATAGGATAAATTTTGGACTGATTTTTGGATATATTCTAGATCATCGAGAGATCTTTGGGGCATATGAAAATTAGAAAGAAAGAGTATTGGGGCATGGGGTTTTCATAGACACCAATCTGGGTGTCTAGGTGAGAGAATAGAGAAGAAGAAGTGGGTCTCTTCTTCTAGGGTTACTTTGTTCATCTTTTATCTTTCTCTTTTGAGATTATTTGAGAGTGTCTCAGATCCATAATCTCTTATCCTTCTTCTCATCTTTGGAGAAGTCTAAATCTAGAAGAAGAAAGCACTGGATCGACTATTGAAGAAGGATCAACACAGTACTAGCATACTATACTGATTTTCTTCATAGAACTTCTAATCATGATTTGTGGACTCATGGATGACTCCTAGAGGCTGTGTTGTTCTAGATGGCTGCTTTGATATAAATCTATTGGAAACAATCCTTGTGCTCGATGCTTGTGGAAGCAGCAATAAGGATTCAAGAAAAGGGATGGCCTTTCTGTTGAAATCCTAGCAAACTTTAGGACGTGGAGAAAAGAGGGAGAACAAGAGAGGAAGGAAGATTTCAAGAAGAAAAGGCTTGTATTGATTTTATGCTTTTTTTATAAAACTCAGTACAAAGTATATATACCTGGTCAAATAAGATCCAACCTAAAAAACTCTCCTAGCTAAACCTAATGTGATGCACTTTCCGAGCCCATGTATACCCATGTCTCCCATGCACACATCCCTTTGATAAATTTTAGTCCAATCCATAGGTTAGCCCTCTTAGGACCTTACAAACCAAGATCCTAAGTTTCTAGGATTAAATCCAATCCTAGGTCAGAACAGAAATTACGTTCTATTCTATTCACTACTCGAGTCGATTCAGTCAGCAGTCAGATCGGCTCAATGGTGATGTCTCTTACGAGAGCCCGAATCATCACTCTTTATTTTGCTGCTCAAGTCGGCTCGACTTTCACTCGAGTTGGCTTTAACAGAAACCGAGCTAACTCTTCCAACGTATTAGCCTGATACACTTTCTGAACTTCTGCTTGAGCCAGCTCTCTCAGAATTTGAGCTGGCTCATCTTCAGCTCAGGCTTATTTTTCTACAGTTCAGGCTGGCTCTTCTGATAGGATCCAAGCTAGTCCTTCTGAAGCATTCATCTAAGCTTTTCGATAGTTGATTCCATTCGCTCCTTGCTCTCTTTTCACCTGCTTTCAAGGCTTGAGAGCACCATACCTGAGCTCATAATCTCCATCTTGGTGCTCCCAAGTTCTTATGAACTCAGTTATATCTGTCAGCTCCATCAATACCATGCAATTATAAAAGCTATTTCATAGAAGTACCTTTATGAGCACATCAACTAGATTTTTCTTGGTTTGAACCTTCACTAGCTCCACTTCACCATCCTTTACTAGCTTTCTTATTCTGTGGTATCTAATATCAATGTGCTTAATCCTCGCATGATACATAGAGTTCTGTGTGAGTAACAAAGCACTCTAGCTGTCATAATGCATTCTAACTACATCCTGTGGGAATCCCATCTCCAGCACCAAGCCCTTCAACCATAGAGCTTCCTTCGCTGCCTCTGTGATGCCAATGTACTCCGCTTCAATAGTGGACAAGACTATAATTGGCTGCAAGCAAGATCTCCATGAGATTGGACCTCCATACAGGCTGAATACAAAATCTATAGTTGAATGCCGAGTGTCCACATCTCCACTAAAATCTGCATCTATAAATTTCTCTATTAGCCTTGGAGCCTTCTTGGATGTGCTAGGATGTTCCTTAGGACCTTCTTACTGACCATAGTAGATATTGATCCCAACTGAATCTGCTAAGTATCTGAAGATATCCTTCAGTGCTCTCCAGTGCTCCTTTCCTGGCTGAGCCATAAACCTGCTCATTTGACTCACTGCATGGACTAAATTTGGGCCTACAACATATCATAGAGTACATAATACTTTCCACACTAGAAGCATATAAAATCTTTTCCATCTTCTGAACCTCCATCTCAGTTTGTGGTGACATGATCTTAGAGAGTCTAACATGCCCGGCAAGTGGCAACTCTGCCGGTTTAGCATCCTTCATACTAAATCTCACTAAAATCTTCTTGATGTATTCTCCCTGAGATAGATGTAGCAACCCCTTAGTTCTATCTCTGATAATTTTTATACCTAGAATCTTCTTTCTAGGCCCCAAGTCTTTCATCTCAAATTTTTGAGATAAAGCTTTCTTCAACTCCTGCACTACTTCCTTACTTTTATATGCTATTAGTATGTCATCTACATACAAGAGTAAGTATAACCAAGATCCATCTTCTAGAGACCTCACATATACAAACGGATCATGATCGCACCTAAATAGTCCAATACTTTTCACTTAAGTGTCAAACCGCTTATACCACTATTTAGGAGATTGCTTCAATTCATATAGTGATTTTTTGAGTAAATAGACCTCTCTCTCTGACCCAGGCTTCCTGAAGCCCTATGGCTGCTCCATATATTTGTTCTCCAAATTTTTATGGAGGAATGATGTCTTAACGTTCATTTGCTCCAGCTCCAAGTCAGGAGCAGCAATTATGCTCAATAGTCGAATAGAAAACTTATGAGTAATCAATTTCTTCTCTTTGTGAGTAACCTTTGGCTACTAGTCTAGACTTATACCTCACTCCACCTTGCTTTGAAGGTACTTTTTTTCT
>QRFJ01003100.1:71007-114028 GCA_006176705.1 Cocos nucifera | reverse complement strand
AAGAGTGGAACTCATGATCATAGAGTTTAGATGCTTGAACATAGAGTTTCAGATAGATAGAATTTAGAGTTCCAGCCCAGTAGAACTCTTAGTCAAAAAGTCCTAGTCTAGTGAGACTCTTGACCATAGAGTCCCAGTCCAGTAGAACTCTTCACCAGCCATCAGATCGGATAGAAACCTCTAGTGTGTGTGACTCCATAGGTTCGAACGTAAGTCGATAGCACAAAAATCAATTTTTGTATTAATTGAAGTGACCATGTAGCAATGATATCCGATATCTGAATAGGTCGAATAGTCACAATCGCAATAATCAGAACTCATGTGAATATGGTTGTTATATAATTCATCCCTTTGACCTCTATATATAGGATGACTCCGAGTCTAACTATCAATCCTAAAAGATACATTCAAATCGTATTTCAAAGCAGTCAGTCCTGTGACCTCTCACAAGGACTATCCTGACTAAGAATTTGCTAAATTGAAACATAATTGAACACAACTCCTAAATCAGAGTGGTCAATCCCATCTTGACTCATACACTGACTCCTCAAGTACTTGATTATGTCCAAAAATCTTTTATCACTGAATTAAAAATTCAAATAGTTTGGCACCAAAGCACAGTGAGTTGCTTGAAAGTCACCATGATAATCTTAGATCGAAGAGATACTTATACCCATATTCCATCGAAGCAAATCTCGATAGTATAAAATCTCCAGAGTTGATCACATTCAGTGCAAATATACTCCTACATCTTACTTGCATGCCATACTAGTATCTCCACACTCCTTGGTTAAGAGGACAATCAACCCATATGGCACAAATAATTTATACTCGATAAACGTTATCATTCTTGGTAACAGCATATCATTTGATCATGAACAGATTTAAAGACTAAATGATAAATCCTTCCTTGTCGATTTTAAATAGTTCTAAGAACTTCACCACAACACAAGAGTTCATTAGAAGATGAAAGAATTTATGATGAAAAAAATATCAAAATAATTTTTATTTATTTATAATTTATATACAAATATAAGAATCGGCATAACCATCAATAAGTTGATGATTGGCTTTGAGATACTATTCTCAATAATCTTTCACTTGGACTAAAGCCAATCGGTACAGTATCTAATACCCATTTTCGATTTGAAGTCGTCGAACTTCTTTACCGCAATAGCTTTAGTGAATGGATCAATCAGGTTCTCTTTTCTATCGATCTTCTGAAGGTCAATGTCACCTCGATCCATGATCTTTTGGGTAAGATGGTAGCGGTGTAGAATATGCTTCATCCACTGGTGTGCCTTCAATTTTTTTGCCTGAGCAATGGCTTCAGAGCTATCGTAGTAGAGCAAAACTGGATCATTAAGGAGGGATGCTACTCCAAGCTTGGTGATGAACTTTTTCAGCCATACCATTTTTTTGGCAGTATCTGATGCAGCAACATACTCCACCTCACATATTGAGTCGGTCATGGTGTGTTGCTTGGAACTCTTCCAACAGATAGCTCTATCATTAAGGATAAATATATATCCCGATACACTCTTACCGTCATCATGATCAGACTAAAAATTAAAGTTTGTAAATATCATAGTCTCAAGTCAGACTCACCATAAATAAGCCACTGGTTTTTTATATTTCTTAAATACTTCAAGATAATTTTAACAATCTTCTAGTGGTTCTTTCCTGGATTAGATTGGTATCTACTCATTATTCTTAGTGAGTATGCCATATTTGATCACGTACATATCATGATGTCCATGATAGAACCCACTGTCAAAGCATATAAAATTCTACTCATATGCTCTCTCTTTTGAGGTGTTGTCGGATAATCCCTCTTCGAGAGAAAAATTTTATGGTCTATTGGTAGATAATCTTTCTTAAAATTTTTCATGCTGAACCTCTTCAGTATAGTATCAATGTACATGGACTGGGATAATCCAAGCAATCTTTTAGATCTATCTCTATAGATCTTCATCCCTAGGATGTAGAAAACTTCTTTAAGATCCTTTATGGAGAACTGTGATAACAGCCAGATCTTTATTTTCTATAATGTAGGAACATCATTTTTGATTAAGAGAATGTCATCCACATACAATATGAAAAATACAACCGTTGGATCATTAGCCCACTTATATATGTAGGGCTCTTCTCCATTCTTAACGAAATCATACATCTTGATCGTTCTATCAAAATATATATTTCAACTCTGAGATGCCTGCTTCAGTCTATAAATGAACCTTTGAAGCCTACACACCTTAGACTCATCTATGGATGTGAATCCTTCAGGTTGTATCATATACACCTCTTCGTCTAGCTCTTCATTTAGAAAAGCTATCTTCAAATCTATCTGTCAGATTTCATAGTCTAAATAGACAGCTATTGCAAGCATAATCCGAATGGACTTGAGCATTATCATAGAAGAAAATATCTCAACATAGTCGATACCATAATGTTGACGATATCTCTTGACAATCAGATGGACTTTATAGGTCTCCACTTTCCCATCTGCATCCTTTTTTCTCTTGAAAATTCATTTACACCCTATGGATTTTACACCTTCGGATGGATCAACTAATGTCCATACATCGTTGACCTTCATGAACTTCATTTCAGATTTCATGATCTCAAGCCATTTCTTAGAGTTAGATCTCTGCATTGTATCCATGTAGATGATTGGATCCTCATCATTTTATTGAGTTTGATAGGATCACCATCTCGGACCAAGAAACTGTAGTATCTGTTTGGTTGACATGGTGCTCTACTAGATCGTCTTAAGGATGCAGGTTCAATGGGCTCCAGATCTAATCAAATCAAATTTGATTGGGGTTTAACTACTTGTGTCGATTTTTCTACCTATCGAATTTTCTCAAGTTCGATCTTAGAGGCATTAGTCCCTTCACTAAGGAACTTCTTTTTCAAAAAGATTACCTTAAGGTTGACAAATACCTTTTGCTTATCAGCTAGGTAGAAGTGATATCCTTTGGTCTCTTTTAGATACTCTATAAAATAATATTTATCAGATCTAGGTCCAAGCTTGTCTGTCACTAAACATTTGACATAAGCCGGATACCCCCAAATCCTAAGGTGCAAGAGTATTGGCTTACATCCTGTCCATATCTCATATGATGTTTTGGCTACAAACTTATTCGAAATTCTATTTAGAATATAACAAGCTGACTCGAGCGCATATCTCCATAAGAAGATCGACAGACTAGTAAACTCCATCATGAATCGAACCATATTTAATAGGATCCGATTCCTCCTTTCAGATACACCATTATATTATGGTGTTCCAAGAGGAGTCTACTAGAAGAGAATTTCATTCTTTCTAAGATATGTTAGAAACTTACTGAAAAGGTACTCACTCCCTCGATTAGACTGATGAGTTTTAATATTCTTTTCAGTTTGCTTTTCTAGCTCATCATAGAATAGTTTGAACATTTTAAATGACTCCAATTTTTGTTTCATTAAATAGACATATCCATATCTCGATAGGTCATCCATGAAGGTTATGAAGTAGAAATATCCATCTCTAGCACTTAAGCTCATGGGTCCACATACATCTAAATGTACTAGACTCAGGAGTTCATTGGCTTGCTCTTCTTTTTCAGTAAAAGGTGACTTGATTATTTTACTAAGAAGATAGGACTCATAGGTTAGAAGTGATTCACAATCACTGACTTCAAAAATTTCTTCTTGAGCCAACTTGTTTATTCTGTTCTTGTTGTCCAAATTTTTATGGAGGAATGATGTCTTAACGTTCATTTGCTCCAGCTCCAAGTCAGGAGCAGCAATTATGCTCAATAGTCGAATAGAAAACTTATGAGTAATCAATTTCTTCTCTTTGTGAGTAACCTTTGGCTACTAGTCTAGACTTATACCTCACTCCACCTTGCTTTGAAGGTACTTTTTTTCTGATGAAAACCCATTTGGAGCCAATGGGTCGAGCATCATCTGGTAGATCCACTAGCTGCTATATCCGATTTTTCTTGAGAGACTCCATCTCCGCCATCATGGCCTATATCCATGACTCCCAATCTGAACTCTTCATGGTCTCCTCAAAGCTCTCTAGATCTCCATTGATAGTGATGAGAGCATAGAAAATAGTCTCATTAATGCCATATCACATGGATTTGTGAACAGTGCGCTTCGATTTGTACAGTGCCACTTTTCTTGCGGTATCTTGCAAGTTCGTTGCTTGTGGCTACCTTTGTACTTCCCTCAGGATAGATCGCTCTCCATGCTGGTCCTCCATAGATGTATCACCATGCCTGCCTAACTCCACCTCAAACTGAACATGACCTTAGGTTGATGTTGAGGGCAAATCACCTATATCTGAGAGCTATCCCATGCTGTCTTGTGTTGTCTTCACAATCTCATCTACACTTTTCGATTTCAACACGATGCTTTTTTTATCAAATATCATATTCTAACTAATGACACACCTCTGAGAATGTGAATCCCATAGCAAGAAATTCTTTACACCTCGTGGAAATCTGATGAATATCATCTTCTATGACTTTGGGTCTAACTTGCTTCTGTCGATTTCTTCTACCAAGGTATATACAGGATAGCCGAACACCTTTAGGTGGCCAAGCTCCACCTTCTTTCTACTCCAGACAGCCTCTGAAAGTCCTCCATTCAATTTTCTATAGGGAGATCTATTAATAAGAAAACATGAATAAACAAGAGCATCACCCCAAAATGATTTGGACAGTGATGCCTGCAGCCTCAAGCTTTTGATCTTTTCCATCAGTGTCCAATTTATCCTTTTCATGACATCATTCTATTGAGGGGTCATCTTCACTATGTAATAATATTTTATTCTATTTTTTTCATAGTATCTTTTGAATGCTAGGCTGGTGTATTCTCCTCCATTATCAGACCTCAAATACTTCACTGGCTATCCTATCTTCTTCTCCACCTCAGCTCTTCAGATTTTAAATCGAGCAAAAATATTTGATTTTTTTCTCATCAGATAGATCCATATCTTCCTAGAGAAATCATCTATAAAGGTGATAAAATATCTTGCTCCACCTTGAGATGCAATAGGTGTCGGTCCCCATACGTTTGAGTGAACAAGCTCCAAAATAGCTTTACTCTTCTTGATACTACTAGCAAATGTAACTCTATGTTGTTTGCCATAGATACAAGGCTCACATAGATCATCTTCTTTATTTTTGACTGCTGGAATCAGATCTCTTCTACTCAACTCTGTGAGCTCCCTATCACTCAAGTGATTCATATGATAGTGCCATAGTTTGTAGGCTAATTGCTCCTCCCGTGCTGCTAAAGACATCTCTGCACTATCTGTAACTACTGAGCCCTCCATCCTGTATAGGTTGTTGCTCAGTCTTCTTTCTTTCATCACCACCAATGCATCCTTAAAAATCCTCAAACATCCGCTACCTAGCTGACAATTGAAAGCATATCCCTGTCCTTCCAAGTAACCTAGGGATATTAGATTCTTCTTGAGTTCTGGCACATGCTTTACATTGGTGAATATCCGTATGACTCTATCATATATCCTCACTCTTACTGTACCAATACCAGCAATTTTACATGGATGATTATCTCAAAGACTTACACTTCCTCCATTGGATCATTCATAAGATGAGAACCACTCTTGATGTATAGTGTAATGGTGGGAACACGTTGAATCCAGTGTTCAATGATTGTCCAACTCAATTACTTCATTTGATACTGTTTGTATATCTTCTTCACTATCTTCAGATGATAGAGCACCACTTTCGCTGGTCGATCCACTATTAGAAGTGCCCTTCCTCTTTTCATTCTTCAAAAATGGGCAATTTCTTCTAATATGACCAGGTTGATGACACTTGTAATATTTCCAAACCTTCTGATTTTCTTGAGACTTTGATATGCTCTTAGATTTATCTCTAATTCTCTTCTTAGGCCTTTCATGCTTCTTATTCATAGAAAGCACCTCTGAATTAGGATTTTCTCTAACTAGCCTCTCTTGCTGCTCATTGGATCTGAGAACTCTAACCATCTTCTCAAAGTTTAATGTCTCCTTTCCATACACTAGAGTAGTAATGAGACTATCATATGCTACTGGTAGCGAACATAATTACAAGTGAGTTTTATCCTCCTCATCAATCTTCACATCAAGGCTCATAACATCCAAGCAAACTTGATTGAATCTCTGGATGTGGAAAACTAGATCTCCTCCTTCGGACGTCTGCAAACTGTACAGTTGCTTCTTCAATCATAACTTGTTTGTCATGTTCTTGCCCATATACATATTCTTCAGTTTCTACCAAAGTTCCTTTGGTGTGGTTTTCACGTTAATCTTCGATAGAACTTCATCAGTGAGGCACATACAAATCGTATTGAAGGCTATCTTTTCAAGTTCCTCCCACTCTTCAATAGAAATTTTTTTTGATCTTTCGCGAGTCAAGATCTTATAGATTCTATTATGCACCAGTAGATCCTTCAGCCTTTGGCAGCCATCTAGATCCTTCATCCTTTGCTGCCAAAGGCTGAAGTTATCTATGCCATCAAACTTTCCAAAGTCTGTCTTGATGGTACTCGATGCCATCCCAATCAGATTTCAATAACCAAATATAAAAGAGAATAAATAATATTCAAAAGAATCTATTTAGCACCTTATCACAACACCAGGCAAAGCTTTAACCTTTTCTCTACTAGATCTAATAACCAACCTTTGATACCAATTATTATTCTAGATGACTGCTCTAATACCAATCTGTTGGGAACAATCCTTGCACTCAATGCTTGCAAAAATAGCAACAAGAATTCAAAAAAAGGGATGACCTTTCTGTTGAAACCCTAGCAAACTTTAGGACGTGGAGAAAAGAGGGAGAAAAGGCTTGTATTGATTCCATGCTTTTTTTACAAAACTCAGTACAAAGTATATATACCTGATCAAATAAGATCCAACCTAAAAAAGTCTCTTAGCTAATCTAATGTGATGCACTCCCCGAGCCCATGTACATCCATGTCTTCCATGCACACATCCATTGGATAAATTTTAGTCCAATCCATAGGTTAGCCCTCTTAGGACCTAACAAATCAAGGCCCTAAGTTTTTAGGATTAAATTCAATCCCAAGCTAGAATAGTAACTATGTTCTATTCTGTTCATTGCTCGAGCCGGCTCGACGGTGATGTTTCCTACGAGAGCTCGAATCACCACTCTCTATTTTGCTACTCGAGTCGGCTCTCTTAGAATTCGAGCCAGCTCGAGTCTCTAACAAGAACCGAGCTAGCTCTTCCAACGTATCAGCCTGATATACTTTCTGAAATTCTGCTTGAGCCAGTTCTCTCAGAATTTGAGGTAGCTCATCTTAAGCTTAGGCTAGCTCTTCTACAGCTTAGGATGGCTCTTCTAATAGGATCCAAGCAAGTCTTTCTGAAGCTTTGTTGAAGCTTTTCGATGGTTGATTCCATTCGCTCTTTTCTCTCTTTCCACCTGCTTTCAAGGCTTGAGAGCACCATACTTGAGCTCACAGGCTGGACATGTGTGCGGCTTACAACATGATCTTCAAGGTCGAATCAGCAAGTTAGAATATCTAACTTGCACAGATAATAGATCTGATCTATTTTACATACCTGCATTAGATGTAGTGTAGATGCATGTTGATGTGATCAACATATTTTATTTTCTTCCTTATGTTTAATTTTTGATTTAATGTTATGCCATAATCATGTAATAGGATATTAGATCTAGGATATTCTTTGATATTAAAAATTAATTTTGATTAATTTTAGTCTTCCATTGTCTGATCTTGAAAAAAATTTAAGATCAAGTCTTGAAATCCTATATCTGGTTCCAATAATTGGTATTAGAGCCTAGATTGATTATTACATGATTATGTATATATATTTAGATTATTTTTTAGATTAGATTTAATTTAAAATTTAATTATTAAATCTAAAATTAAAAATCATGATCATACGAACTGCTATAAGATTATCCTGTTGTAAGATTTACCTCTTACAGTGGAGAGATTATCCTAGTTTATGTAGATCTGCTTCTTATTATAAGTTTATTAGATGTAATCTAATTTTATTTATTATTTATTAGATTTAAAATAATTTTAGATCTAAAAATAAAAATTTTAGATTACACGGACTACTATAAGGTTGTCCTACTATAAGGTTTATCCCTTACAGTGGAGAGGTTATCCTAGTACGTGCTGATCTAAAATATTGATCATAAAATTTTAGATTAGATCTAAAAAATTTTATGATTTGATTAAAAATATTTTAATCTAATTTTAATCATATCATAAATATGTTAGATTTGATCTAAGATAATTTATGATTGATTAGAGTTGAAACTGTTTCAGTTATATGAACCTGTTTAGATTAGATCTAAAGTAGTTTCATGCTTACCTTACTTGCATATTGATTATGAATCAAACATGCAACTTGATTGGTAGAACCATGTTGTAAAAATATTTTACAAACATAAAAATTATTTTTGAAAAGCCAAATCCTAATTCTCAGTCCAAAACTTAATTAAGAATTAAGAAGTTATTTGATTAGGATCTAGGATTGTGAATTAAAGATCCTAAGACAAGTCATAACATATTGGGTTAAATGGGTTTGTGGAGATTAGGTCCATTAATTAGGTTAGACCTAGGATTAGATTAAAGAATGGACTTAATTAGAGAATTGACTAAATCTGATTAATTATTGTCTTAGATTAGGTTAAGGATTCTCTAGATTAATTACAATAGTTGTAGTTGGTCAAGTCCATATCTTTAACGAGACCTAAGATGGACTTGATTCTTGACTACATGGTCTAGCATGAACTATTAGGTTGATCTAATCAAGATTAATTAAACTAGTTGGTGTTTAAGACAAACCAGATCGGTGGTCTTTAATTGGCAGCCTGCTTATCTGGCCATTTCTAATGATGTCTAAGGCAAGCTTTGGCAGACCCTCTCACTGATCGAACTTACCTAGCCTCTTTATGAAATTATGTTTTTTTATCGGATCATTTAACTATTCGAGCTGATCCATATCAGTTAGGTAAATCAGTGTGACTGATTTAGGTGCTCCTTGGTCAGCCTATTAATGGTCTCCCTTAAGCTGACTTGGTAAAGCCAGTGGAAGGATAATGACAAGCTAGTTCATTTGACCTTCTCTCTTTCATAAATTAAAATTTTCTAAAATTATAAGATCTTTAAAATAAAATAGTTATGATGATAACTAGATTATAGCCTCCCATTAAGTGGATAATAATGGATCCATTAGTTGGATAATCATTGGAGGCCCATAGACCTGGTGCTTATCCACTAATGAAATTATCATTCATAATATGATTTTTTGGCTGTGTCTCTCTAAATGGTGATTAGATTAACCAACCATAGTTGGACTTAATCATTCATTAGTTAGATGGACCAAGTATGATCATGTTAATGGTTGGACCTAACTGAAACTTTCAGTGGAGGTCCTAGCCTACTGAAAAGATACCTTGGGCAAAATTAAATTACTAAAAATTATTTAGAAAAATAATTGATTATGAACCTATTCTTAGATGTACATGGATTGACCAACCATAGTTAGACTTATGTGCAGTCTATGTGGATTCTAGTATCCACTAAGAAATTAAGATAATTTCTTAAATTGGAGGTAGAGGCCATCAATTCGAATAAAATAGTGAGAGAATCTTTTGATTAAAGTTCAAATATTTAGGTTTAATGAATCAATTACTAATTAGGCTTTTGGTTCTTCTTTATGCAGTTAAACCCAAACCATAGTTGCTCCATTTACTGTTAGACAGTGATAAACTTATGAGACCTAACTTCGATAATAAGTATCGAAAGTTGAATATTGTTTAGCAGCATGAAATGGTTCATGTTGGGGCCTCTATGCCCAATATAAACATAAGATCCAAGAATAATCTAGATTAGGTAGAATGCTTCCACTATAAGAAGTAGGAGCATTGGAAGAGAAACTATCCTCAGTATCTTGATTCCCATGACCCCAACAGGCTGAATAAGAGAGATAAGCAAGTAGTTGCTGATCAAGGATGTTATATGATAATACGTTATAATTTTTCTATTTATGATATTTCTACTTGGATATTGGATACTGAAAGTCTAATCCATATTTGCAATACGTTACAAGGACTTAAAATTAGTAGAAGATTTGAAAATAATGAACGATTCCTTAATGTTGGAGATGGAAGGTCTGTTCCAGTTTTAGCTATGAAAATAGTTTAACTTATTTTCAATACTAATATTATTTCTTTAAATGAATGTCATTATTATCCTTTATTTTTGATGAATATAATTTCTATTAGTCTTTTGGCTAAAGATGGTTATCATTTATCTATAAAGGAAGATTATTGTGATATCATTATGAATGATGTTACAATAATGCAAGGATAATAAAGAAATGGTATTTACATTTTATCACAGCATGTGTGTAATGTACACTTCTAGAAAAAATCCTAGATTAGATAATGTCTCTGATATCTACCTATGGTGTAACACCCCATTCCTAATTAACTATGGATGATGGTGCCACACTCCACCCTTATCTAAAGGTTAAGGAGATTTCTACGCTATAGATAAGCTATAATATTATTTAAACTTGCTCAACATAATTACCTTGATCAATCATTCCATCAATCACAAGCATTTTAATTTAACTTCTTTATCTACTAAAGCAAATATCTTAACTTCACTCAACAATTCACAAAACCAACCTCAGGGTTTCCAATTTACAAAACTATACTTTATTCATACATTATATTCATTGAACCATCCTTTTAATACACACATTTGTAAAACAAGCTGAAACATATACATATAATAGTTTTGGCTCAACTATCTCAGCTATACAATAGTTCTCAAAATATATTACTTTTACAAGCCAATATCATCAAAACATTTCCTCCACTAGAGGCACTGATACATATACAAATATTGAAACTTATATTGAAACATTCCTCCAAACCTAGCTACTCCAAGAACTGTAATAGGAAAGAGTGAGGGGTGAGACTTGGAAAGTCTCAGTGAGTGGATAAACAATCTAATAATGAAAAATAGGAAGATACAGCTATAATAATTAATATCACAACATAAGATTTAAAAGGCTGATATATATTCAAATATAAGTAAACCAGACAAGAACAAGTCCACAAATACATCATTTTGCTAAAAGAAAGCTTTGCTGAGCTAAAATCAGTTTACTGAGTTGATAGAATCTGCTGAATGAAAAGAAATCCACTGAACTATGATAAACTAATTCTTTTCTAAATAATGCTGATGGCTATGGCTGACTACCCCCAACGCACCCCTATCATGAGTAGTCAGCATATAGGATGAATGTTAATGCTGCTGAAATAAAACCCCACTGGGCATTTTGATACACTACCAAGCTATACTGATCATTCTGATATACTGCCGAACCATGTTGAACCGGATTGTAAGGAGGTGTCGGCTACCACATGCTGCATGTCATGCTATGCTATGCATTCTTTCGAAAGCTAACACTGAATAAACTTTCAAATGCTGATAAACTGATTTAAAAACATTCCAAGCAAGATATAAGCTAGGTAGTAAAACATTTGTGCATATTTCTATTTTCATTCATATAAAAATGAATATGACTTTTATATAAGAAAGAGAATACCAAAGCTAGATAAGAAAATCCACTGATCTCAACTGGCTACCAGCTAATTGGCTTACTCAAGCACCTTTTTCCAATTCTTTTCTTTCTCTATAATACCAATAAACACTGATTAATATAATTTCACATGATTTAAGAACATCAAAGTACATACTTTACTCTCTTAGGCTTATTCTTTAACTCTTCCAACCTTTACTTTAATTTCTATTCATTAGCTCTTCTAGTTCATACTTTAATTTCACTTTACTTACCTTAGCTTAGGTTTAATTAACTTTCAATATAACTCAGGGATTTTCAATGATTCACCTATATTTTCATTCACATAACTATTTTCCAAATCAGTCAATAACATATAACTCAGGGATTTTCAATGATTCACCTATATTTTCATTCACATAACTATTTTCCAAATCAGTCAATAACATTCAACGAGTTGTTAAGACTGTTTAAATAATTTTCATCAAGATAAACAACAATAATTCATCCTTAATTCATGCTTAAATCATATAACTTGCTTTACTATAACACCCTATCCGCTTATAACACTTGAAAGATAAATTTAAATCGAAGTTAGAGCTTAAGAATCTTACCTCTAATAGCTCAAAACCTTGCTGTTAGCAAAATAAATTTCCTTCTCTCCAAACCAGGAACTTTTCTCCTTCAATCCAACTTACCACTAGATCTTCTCTTCCTAACTGATTTTCTTGGGTTTCTAACTGAGAACAGGACCTTCTCCCACTCTCTTCCCTCTTCTATTTATTCTATTTAGCTAAAGAACTTAGAATATAAACCAAAAGGGAACTAGTGGCCTTTATTTGGACGAGGATGAATTAGGAAAAACCTTGCTAGGTGTCACATCCTAGAGTTGCCACCGAATTCTTCACTTGATAGGTGTTGCTGTAATGAATTTCTAACTATTTGATTATATCCTTAAGCTGCTCTATCATCTCATTTAAAATTATAATTTAAAATACTCTTCGCTAAAATCTACTCCTAGAATTTCTCGTTGATCGAGCTAGCTCGACTGTATATCGGGTCAGCTCGATTCTAAATCGGGCTGGCTCTCTTAGAAAAAATAGAAAACTCACTCTATAGCCTCAAACTCGGACTGGCTCGATTTTAACTTGGATCAGCTCGAACTTCAGAATTTTAAAAATTAACTCTTCAGACTCTGTTCATAACTTTACTCAATTCTCAGCTTATTTATATTTTATTTTTTAAGTTATTGTATTAACTTTAAAACATAAATGTAAATAAGGAACACCCCCTACTTGGAATCAATAAAAATATCAAAAATGTCAAAATTCCTAAGAATAAGAAACTAAAATTTGGGTTCTAGTTCAAATTATCCAAACTCAAAACTTTTATATCTTTCTTATTTTTGAATGAATAGATTAAAGGATCTTCAAAATTTATTAAAAAATATTTTGTAACTTATCAACACCTAAAGATTAATTACCAAAATTTTTTATTCCAAGAAAATATATATTTCATAAACCTTCCCATATGGATGCTAGCTTTCAAATGGCAGACAGTCATAATTTATGCTTCAAAACCATTACACCCACTAATATTATTTTGAATATCTTTCAAGATAACAATACCATACATACTTGAATAAAAGTCTTTTAATTCGCTATTTTTCTGGTCTGATATGTTACATATGGCACTGTAGGCTAGATCACATCAATAAGAATAGGATAAATAGGTTGATCTAAGAGAAAATTCTCAAAGTTAGTGATTATGAATCACTTTCAATCTGTGAGTCCTATCTTCTTGAAAAAATGATCAAATCATCTTTTACTGAAAAAGATGAAAGAGCCACTGAGCTCTTAGATCTTATTCATATCGATGTATATGGACCAATGAGTATAGGTGCCAGATATGGATATTTCTACTTCATTACTTTCATAGATGATCTATTCAGGTATGGATATATCTATCTGCTGAAACATAAGTCAAATTTATTTAAAATATTCAAAAGATTTTGAAGTGAAGTAGAAAAATAAACTAGAAAGAGTATTAAAACTATTCGATCAGATCAAGAAGGTGAATATCTATCTAGTGAGTTCTTGACATATCTAGGAGAGAATGGGATTCTCTCACAATGGACTCTTCTAGAAATACCACAACATAATGGTGTATCAAAAAGAAAAAATCAAATCTTGTTAGACATGGTTCAATCCATGATGGAGTTTGCTAGTTTGCCTGTTTTATTTTGGGGTTATACTCTTGAGACTGCATGTTATATATTGAACAATATACCGAGTAAATCTATCACAAAAATTTCATATGAGATATGGATTGGGCGTAGGCCTACACTCTCTCACCTACGGGTTTGGGGACGTTCGGTCTATGTCAAACATTTACATATAGATAAGCTTGGATCTCGATCTGATAAATGTGTATTTATAGGGTATCCCAAAGAAAGTAAGGGTTACTATTTCTATCATACTGAAGAACAAAAGATGTTCGTTAGCCTTAAGATAATCTGTTTAGAAAAAGAGTTCCTTGATGAAGAAACTATTGCCTTTAAGATTGAACTTGATGAAGTTCATAAGTTAGAAAGATCGACACCTGTAGCTGAACCTGAGTCAGATTTGATTAGATTAAATTCAAAGTCTAATGTACCTGCATCATTAAGGCGACCCAGTAAAGTATCGCGTTAGCCGAATAGATACTATGATTTTTTGGTTCGGGATGGTGATTTCATCAAACTCAATAAGAACGATGAGAATCTGATCACCTATATGGATGCTATGTAGAGACCTAATTCCGAGAAATGGCTTGAGGCCATGAAATTCGAAATGGAGTCCATGAAGGTCAATGATGTGTGGACATTAGTTAACCCATCCAAAGGAGTTAAATCCATTGGATGTAAGTGGATCTTGGAAAGAAAAAAAATACAAATAAAAAGGTAGAGATCTATAAAGTTCATCTGGTTGTCAAGAAATATCATCAATGTTATGGTATTGACTATGACGAGACGTTCTCTCCTGTGCCAATGCTCAAATCTATTTGGATAATGCTTGCGATAGCTATCCATCTAGACTATGAGATCTGGCAATAGCTTTTTTAAACTGACTGAAGAGATTTA
This sequence comes from Cocos nucifera, assembly GCA_006176705.1. Lineage (NCBI taxonomy): Eukaryota > Viridiplantae > Streptophyta > Magnoliopsida > Arecales > Arecaceae > Cocos > Cocos nucifera. The sequence continues at coordinate 99,299 of QRFJ01003100.1, read as the reverse complement.
TATGACGTGCAAGATGTGCAAGCTTTAGAGATCCATTTATGGATTGAAGCAAGCATCTCAGAGTTGGAACATGCATTTTGATAAGATGATCAAAACATATGGCTTCATTAAGAATGGAGGAGAGTCCTGCATTTATAAATGGACAAATGATCCAACCATGGTATTTTTTGTTCTATATGTGGATGACATTCTCTTAATCGAGAATGACATCCCCGTACTGTAGGAAATAAAAATTTGGTTGTCATTATAGTTCTCCATGAAGGATTTGGGTGAAGCATCCTACATTCGGAGAATGAAGATCTATAGAGATAGATCTAAGAGGATGCTTGGATTATCTCAGTCCACGTACATAGATACTGTGCTGAAAAGATTTAGCATGGAGAATTCTATAAAGGGCTCTCTTGATAGGCCATGAAATTTCTCTCTCTAAGAAAGATTGTTCGACAACTCCTAAAGAGAGAGAGCGTATGAGTAGAGTCCCATATGCATCAGCAGTGAGATCTGTCATATACGCCATGACATGTACGAGAACAGACGTGGCATACTTACTAGGAGTAGTGAGTAGATATCAGTCTGATCTTGAAGAAAACTACTAAAAAATGGTTGAGCTATACTGTAATTATAATTAATTTATTAATCAATAAAATATATTTTTGGTATTTTCATTATAAGTTTTTATGTTCTAACGAACTTCATTATTGTGATGAAGTTCTTAGAACTATTTAGGTTCGATAAAGAAAAGATTTATCGATTAGTTCTTAAAATTATTCACGATCAAATGATAGACTATTAATTAGGGCGACAATATCTATCGAGCATAGGTTGCTGTATGCCATATAGATTGGTTGTCCTCTTAACCAAGAAGTGTGGAGATAGTGGTTAGCATATAGATGAGATGTAGGGATACATCATCACTGAACATGATCAATACTGGAGTATTCTGCTGTCGAGAATGTCTCTGATGGGATATAGGTATAAGTATTCCTTAGATCTGAGATCATCTCAATGGCTTGCAAGCAACACACTATGCTTTGGTATCGGACTAACTAAATTTCTAATTTAGTAATGAAAAATTTTTGGGCACAGTCAAGTACTTGCAAAGTCGATGTGTGATCAAGATGAAATTGACCACTCCAAGAGTTGGAGAAGAATATATCACTGTATTTTAATATAACAAAACCTTGGCTAAGATAATCCATCAGATGAATTTGATATTTTGAAATATAATGTGGATAGTTTGATCAGAGTTGATAGTTGACTCTGAGGTGTCCTATAAGTATTTTGGTCAAGAGGATGAATTATATGAAAACTATATCCATATGGATTCTAAGAATGTTTGTTCTACACATTCGACCTATCCAACCATCAGGTATCATTACTAGATGGTCACTTTGATTGGTATAAAAATTTATTCTTATGCTATTAGCTTAGGTTTGAACCTATGAGGTCATATACATTAGAGTTCATGATCTGATCGGATGGTTGATTAATGATTAAGAATCGTTCGAGGGTTAAACGATCAATACGATTGGTGTTTAACCTAGTGTAAGTATTACAGGAGGATCAATTAGCAAGTAGCTTGCTAATTGACTTAATTTTATTAAGCCAATGGATTAAAATTAAGTCTAATTAAATATAATTTAATTAGATTTGATTTGAACTTAATTAGATCAAGTTTAATTAGTTTATTGGATAAGCTAAGTGCAAGAAAGAACTAGTCCTAGTTCAACTAGAACTTAGATCAACCTAATTCTAATTTGATTAAAAAATTAAATTAGAATTAAATTAAATTTAATCTTATTTAATTAAGTTTTTAATTTATTTAGAATTTAATTTAATTAGATTGAATTAATTCTAATTTGATTTGGTTTGAGAAACCATATTTGACCAAGTCAAACATAGAATCCTAGTAAGACTAGGATCCATTCATCTTGTGCCACGGATATCCCATGCCCCCATGCCTATTTTTTAGGATTTTTTCATGGAAAATCCTTTCTCTCAGGCCTTCACATGCATCCAACTCCCTCTCTTCTTTCGTACATGGCAAGTGGTTATGGACCAAGTCAAATTTGGAGAGTTGTTTTGAAATCAAATTCTATTTGATAAAGTTTGTTGCAATCAAAATTTCTCCTCTCTTTTGCCGCCTATGCTCTTTGTTTTTCTCTAGAATTTTCATGAGAATTAGAAGAGTTTTGTGTGATAAATATAGATGGTCCATGCCAAAAAGAAAGGATGGGGTGCCCAAGTGTTGGGTGCCCCAACTAGTTGCCTATTTTGGTATTTCCTAGTTTAAGAGTTTGACCCAACAAGGACTCCTCTATATCTCTCTATATAAGATGAATTTTATGCTATTTTTTGGAAACATTCTAGACTATTGAGAGACCTTTAGGAATATGAGAATCAAGGTGAAAGAGTATTAGGGCATGGAGTTTTCATAGACACCAGGTGAGAGAATAGAGAAGAAGAAGAGGGTCTTCTTCTAGGAATATTTTATTCATCTCTTATCCTCCTTTTTTGAGATTATTTAAGAGTGTCTCAGATCTATAATCTCTCATCCTTCTTCTCCTCTTTGGAGGAGTCCAAATCTAGGAGAAGAAAGCATCAATTGATTATTGAAGAAGGATCAGCATAGTACTAGCATACTATGCTGATTTCCTGCATAAGACTTCTGATCGTGGTTCGGGGGCTCATATGGATGACTCCTAGAGGCTGAAAGTATGTGCAGCTTGCAACATCATCCTCAAGCCTAGATTAGCAAGTTAGAATATCTAACTTGCATAGGTAATAGATCTAATCTAATTTACATACCTGCATTAGATGTAGTATAGATGCATGTTAATATGATCAACATATTTTGTTTTCTTTCTTATGTTTAATTTCTAATTTAATGTCAGTCCATAATCATGTAATAGGATATTAGATCTAGGGTATTCTATAATATTAAAAATTAATTTTGATTAACTTTAGTCTTCCACTGCCTGATCTTGAAAAAGTTTTAAGATCTAGCCCTAATATCCTAGATCTGGTTCCAATAGGAAGGACTTGGGCAAAAAATTTATGATTGCATTCTTGTCGAGCTGCTCATGCAGGGAGAAGCCCAGCTTACTCAGGTGCTTAATCATCTCGATCATGTACAATACATGATTAGTGATGGATGCCCCATCCCTCATCCAAGCATTGAAAATGACACAACTAGTTTTGTGCCTCTCAACGTTGTCAGACGTACCAAAGGAGTCATTCAACATTTTAAGCATCTCCTATGGTTGGGCATTCTCAAACCTATTGCTAAACTCATCATTTATTACCACCAGTATAATGCACTAAATGGTGGTGTGGTCGTTAAGCCACTTCTGGAAAGTGTCTCGGATCATGCCTCTTGCATTCAGAGCTGGCTCCCTAGGTGCTGGATCCATCAGAATATATAGGGTTCACTCATACTTTAGGACGATCTTTAACTTTCATTACCAACTATTGAAGTTAGGTCCCATAAGTTTGTCATTGTCTAACAATGACTGGAGCGACAGGATAGTGGCCATTTCTGCACATAAAAAAAAATCAAACCTAATTAGTATATGAATTATTTATCCTAATAACTTGGACTTTAGTCTAAAGGTTCTTTCACTATTTTATATGAACTGGTAGCCTCTACCTCCAATTTAAGAAATTACTTTAATTTCTTAGTGGGTACTAGAATCCACACACACTACACACGAGCCCAACTTTAGTTGGTCAACCTATGTGCATATATGGGTAGGTTCAAAATTAATTATTTCTCTAAATAACTTCTAGTAATTTAATTTTATCCTAAAATCTAATCAGTAGGCTTTGGCCTCCACTGAAAAGATCTGGTTAGGTCCAACCATTAACATGATCACATTTGGTGTATCTAACCAATAAATGATCAAGCCCGACTTTGATCGGCCAACTTGACCACCATTAAAAAGATACCATCAAATCATAATTTTATGCATGATAATTCCATTAGTCAATAAGTGCCAGACCTTTGGGCCTCCAATGATTATTAAACTAATGGACCCATTATCACTCAACTTAATGGAAGGCTGACCTAGTTATCACCATAACTATATCATTTTAAAGATCTAATAATTTTAGAGAATTTGATTAATTAATTTTTAAAAGAGGAGAGAAGAATTCACCAGCTAATTTGGATCCTCTCACCAACTTCACTTAGTCAGATCAAAAGGATCTAATTTGAGCTAGTATTAGGAGCACCTAAATTAGTCACACCGATTTACCTAATTGACATGGGTGGGCTCGAATCACCAAGTGATCTAATCAAAATCTAACTCACCAAGATGGCCAGGTAAGTAAGATCAGTGAGAGGGATATGCCTGTAACTCGTCAAAGATCGAATCAGTCCGAGTAGCTCCCAATTAAAAATCGTGGGTCAGACTATCAAACTTATCTTAGACACCATCCGGTTTATTAGTTTTGATTTGACCAATCTAGTAATTTCGGATTCTACCGCATAGCCATGGATTAAGTCCATTTGGTCCTTGTTAAAGGCATGGACTTAGCCAACTACAACTATTATAATTGAGTCTAAAGAGTCCTTGACCTAATCTAATTCAATATTTGGTTAGATTTGACCAATTACTCTAATTTAGTCTATTTTTTAACTAACCTTAGGTCTAACCCATTTAATGGACCTAATTCATCTAACCTAATAACTCATGTTTTATGATTAATGACTTAGGATCTTTACTTCATAATTCTAGATCTTAATTCATTTTACTTAATTCTTAATTAAATTTTTGGGCTGAAGGTTGGGGTTCAGAATTTTAAAATTATTTTTTTAAATTTTGAAAGGTTCTTCACAACATAGCACTGTTCACTAAATGGGTTGACTCATTTTAAAAAATGAATCGGCTTATTTCATATATAGTACTAGTTGTAGGTTTTATATACACTACATAAACATAATCATTTATCTAAATTTAGATATAATCTAATACATTCATGATTAAAATTTAGATTAAACTAATATGATAAATTTTTTTATCATTTATCTTCAGGAATGAGTTAAATTTTTTTATCATTTATCTTCAGGAATGAGTTCATGGTGGCATTCCTACCATCATAAGGGATCCCCATCGAATGGAAGGAGATAGCCTTTAAACCATACTTATCCCTTATGATCGGATGGCTTGGTACCTCATTCAAGCTTGATTACTAGGATACTCAAATAAAGTATATATTTAATATGCATAATTTTTAAATTTTAAAGCATATAAATCATATTTAATGAATCTTGCTTTGATACCACTAAAGGTTTTCAATGCAGGGTTTCTAACGCTATTTTCAAAACTTTTTGAAATATTTATTAAATATAGTAAAAAATATAATTAATTTAATTATTTATAATTTATTGATCATATCAAAAAATGTTACACTTAAGATCTAAATATGATATACATGCTTTGAATTCGAAAACTAAAATAATAGCAGTAAACTATTTATTACTACACTACGTGTTCAGAGCATGATACCTATGTGGGTAGCTGATTGCTACAATTCAATCACTGTTAGGAAGGTTTACTCATCATGATGTAGCTACACAATGTATCTGGCCTCTGTGGATCATCCACATGAGGTCCTGATCCCGATCGGCTCCTCTCGAGTGCTAGCTCGACGTCGGAATTCTTTGATGGCTGATATCGACCGCATAGCTTCTATCTTCATCTATGGACTCATCAGACCCTTTGGATTGCTAGTAGACATAGTAGAGAGATAGAGGAGGTTCTTCCTAAAATTTGGTAGGCTCACGACACTCGTAGCTCACACAAACTCTTCCCGAACCCTAGGTCGAAACCTTAGATTAAGCTCTCAGAAAATCCTACGCCCATACCTCTCTCTGTAATTTTTTCTCATGGAATTTTTAAATTTTCCATGCTGAAGAGGAAGGCTCAACCACTCTAACTCTCTCTTAGAAAGATGTCATGCACACCTAGGGAGAAATCAAATTTTAAAAAATTCTTTTCTATGTTCATAATGCATGGAAGGATGAGATCAAGTTGATTTTCAATTGAAATTCAAACTTGATTTGAATTCAAATCAAAACCACTTAATATTATCCATTTAGGGCATGAGAAAGGGGGGTGTGCTCCCTCCCTTGTGCATGGACAAACTTCACAAGAAACTTTTTCTCGTGGAGTGAAGTGGGTGCATATAGGTGAGGTGGCGCTTGGATAAGAATAGGTTGGTATTCCATTTAAATTTGAATCCCATTCAAATTAGAAATGTTAACCACCACCCTTATCCATTTGGCATGTTGAGAAGGTGGGCATGAGAAGGCTTTGTGTGTGGGAGAAAATGCACAAGAACCTTTCTCATGAATTTCACATGGGCGCAGGAGAGATGAGGTGGTGCAGGAAGAGGACTAGTCAAACTAGCCCAAACCAATTTTATCCAATTGAACCAAACCAAATAAATTTGGCTAGGCCCAATTAGACCAGATTAAATCCAATGAATTTAGGCTTAATTAGGCTCAATTAAATTCTAATAAAATCAAAAATTGATTAAGCCCAATCCTTGATCAAATCAGGGATCAAACCTCCATGATGATTAAGTCATCTCATAACCTAATCGGGTCAAATCCAACTGAATCCAATTCAATTGGACTTGAACCAAAAATTATTACTCCATCAAAATGAGTTAATTAGTAATCAAATCACTAATTAAATCTCTCATAAATATAAAATTTAAATCCGATTGGTATCCAGGCAACAGAGTCCATCGATATGAAACCTTGATCGAAGAGTCTCAAACCAGTGGAACTCTTGACCCTGGTGCCTAAAAAGAGTGAAACTCATGATCACAGAGTCTAGACTCTCGATCATAAACTTCTGGATAGGTAGGACTCAGAGTTCAAGTCTAGTAGGACTCTTAGTCAAAGAGTCCTAGTCTAGTGAAACTCTTGACCATAGAGTCTCAGTCCAGTGGGACTCTTCACCAACCATCAGATCAGATAAAAATTTCTAGTATGTATAACTCTACAGGTTTGAATCTAAGTTGGTAGCATAGAAACTAATTTTTATACTAATTGAAGAGGCCATCTTGCAATGATACCCGATGTTCGGATAGGTCGAATAGTCGCAATCGCAACATTCAGAACCTACGCATATATGGTTATGATATAATTCATCTCTTTGATCTCTGTGTATAGGATGACTTAGAGTCTAACTATCAATTCTGAAAGATACATCCAAATCATATCTCAAAGTAGTTAGTCCTATGACCCCTCACAAGGACTACTTGTTAAATGTGTGCCCTAGAAGCTAGATTAGCTAAACACTTGTAATACACTTCTAAGAGTAATTTTATAATTTTGACTATAAATTAATAAAAAAGTTATTTTCTATCATAGTGTGTATTTAAAGTATCTATGATGCATCCTTTAAGTTAATGGTAATGACAATTCATATTTTCAAGAGTTAAAAATTTAAGACATGAATTTTTATAATTAACTCAAAAACTGCTTCCGACCGTAGAATCATCACAAGGATGGTGATTGATTTGAAAGATTGGTATACAATCACTTTCTTAGAATAGATGAGTCTTAAGTCTATGGTATGGAGACATCGGAGCGAGAGTACAAAAATTCGTTAGAGAATGAGGGCACTGAGCGTGACTACCTCGAGCAGTCATAAGAAAGTCTACCTTCTCATCGATGACTAGCTTGATGCTACAGTAGTATATCTAATTTTTTGATCTGAGATGCATCGATAGTTCATCTTGAATGTATTATAGTTTGACTAAACCATAACTCGATCTCCTAGCCATTCAAAATCCTGAGGTTTATGTTGGCTATAGCATGTTCATTGTAGGAATTGGATTGCACTAATAGGAGATCTATCTACCTCGGTAAATGGGAGTAGCCATATGATAATCATGAGATTGAGTCCTTAAGCCTATGGCCATGGTAGTGTGAAGATGATAGAAAGAGTTTCTATTAATATTTCACATCGGACTCGAATCAAATGATTAATCCATATGATGGATGTTGGGTTTGATGAGTTCACCTTAACCCTAATCCTGTTAGGACTGAAGATAAAAGAATCCAATTACACAGATAGCTGCACCAAGAGGTTCACTTTTAGTTCTGATGGATTGCCATCATATACTACTAGGTGTTACCAGTGAATTTTGAAAGCAATTAGAATGATTTTGATGATCGATCATTCTAATTGTATGAATAAAAAAAGTTTTGATCCATCGAAAGGTGTTTCGATGATGTCGATGATAGAGATCATGATATGTCTCTTTATCCTATGGAACTAAATCTAATTGGATCATACAAATAAGGATTTGGGTCTGGATATCAATAATTAAGCTAACCCAGTTCAATTGATTTGGATTAGATCCAATCAGGTTCAAGGTAATCGTGCTAACACACGATTGAGCCTGGCTTTCTCTTTCTATAATCTTTCTGATTCATTGCAATCGAGTCAAATTTGATTTGGCTCATTCCTATATCTTGAATAGGTTTACTTTTATCTAGCTAAAATTAGTCCAGGTTAGATTAATTGTAGAAATTAAATCTATTCCTAGTGCAATTGAACTAGGGTCAAATGTTGACCTAATTGAAAGAATTGAGGATCACTTGATCAGATGCTTTTAGAAAATTGTTTAGAAATCGTTTTGCTTTGATTTTTGGATATGTGATAGGGCTTGAGACATGCTACGGGTGTGCCAAATTTTGTGATTTATGGTGGTATTTTGACTAGGTTTTGATAGAGTTTAATTTGGATCAAACTCTTAAGGGAAGAGTCCTAGGCGCAATGGACTCTTGCTTATCTACTCATGTTGCCACTTTTTGTTTCATTTTTGATGAGAAAACTAGATAGGATCTGGTGGTTTGACATGGAGAATATTTTTAGATGTCCCTTTGATCAAATAATAAGTTATTTTTCTCAAAGAGGAACTCTATGTGACATTGGGATTAAAAACCTTTCTCCATGCCAAAGCTTCCTATTGCATGAAAATATTTTTCATGCCCAAGTTGCTGTCGTCCATACCATATCCCATGCCTCCTTTGATCCTCTCTCTCTCCCTCTTCTACATGTCAAAAGTTGGGCACAAAATAGAGAAGGAGATCCAAGGATTTTTGCACAAGATTCTACATCTATGCGATGATGTTCGTGAGATGGACAGACTGCCTTCAAAAATTATTTTGATGGACTTACAGATTAGATTTAGATCTATTCTTTTAAAAAAAAAATTTTGAGGAGAAGACATCCAAATCTCGTTCGAGTGGATACCAGTAGAGGCCAGATGCGTGCGTGGCTCCTTCTAGAATCTCAGAAATGATCAGGATCATTGCAGGATAATTAAATTATCCAATCAAGAATTTAAAATTAATTTTGATTTAATTTTATTTTTAATTTTTAATATCAAATCATCTCGATTAGATCTGATCAAATCATAGAAATTTTTGTAGAAAATCCACCTCAGATCTAGACGATTTTGCAATGGAAAATAAGATTTTTCTTCAACTGGTATCAGAGTCTGGTTAGCAGTGCTTTAGATCTATTTTAGATCTAATTTAATTTTTATTTATGATTTGATATTAAAAAATTTTAGATATCACATCAGATATGATTAGATCTAAAATTAAAAAATTAAAAATTATATGATTTAGATCTATAACGTATGAGATGCATGACTAGACTAGGAATAGAATAGTTCTATGTGTAGTCTAGTATAATCATATTATTAATTTGATTAAATATAATTTTAAATCTATTTTATTTTTATTTTTTTAATATTATAATTATTGTAATCAAATCTAAAAAATAGAAAATAGAGTTTTTAATTTGTTCATATGAGATATGAAAGATGCATGTTTAGACTAGTTATAGAATAGTTCTATAAAATATCTAGAATAATTTTATTTTTGATGTGATCAAATTTAAAATTCTACTTTTTAGATTTAATATATGATATTTCAGATCTGAAAGCATGCATGGTTGATTGAGTTATGATACATGAGATGTATGCAAGGCATGTATAAGTTAGATCTTTGATTGTATATGTGATATATGATTTAGATCTAACTTATTTTGCTTTAGAAAATATATTTTTGATTAAGGCATTCTCCTTGACCATCCGATCAAAAGAACAAAGTAGGATTTAAAGGTCCTCTCCTTTCATTCGATGGAGTGTTCTTATGATGTGTAGGATGCTGCGCATTCATCCTTAATTAGAAATTAGAACTTATTTTTTATAAAATTCTAGATCCTAAAATCCTAGAATTTTATTACATATTTTGTTCATGAATTCAAATTTAATTAAGAATTAAGATTATAAAATTAATTAGATCTAAATATTATGAATTTTTAGATCTAAGACATCTTCATAAAATTAGGTTTGGGCTTGGATAGGTCAGTTAGGTCTAGCGGTTGATCAAATCGAATCAAGAGTTAGTTAGGTAAGATTAAAGAAAGCTTAGAATTGACCAGCCTAATAGGATTAAGTTTGGATCAAGGTCGAATCATATTAAGATGTGACTCAATCAAGTCAAGATGTAATTTAGCTCCATGGTTCGAGCTTGAATTGTAGGCTAATCCGATTGGTTCTGATTCAATAATTTGATGTCTAAGATAGGTCTGATAGATATGATCGACTGATTTTTAATTAGAAGCTACTTGATCTGAATGCATTCTTTTTGAGTTAATGGTATATCCCATCCACCAGTCCCACTTACTTGGCCATTTGTGTCGATCCAGTTCTGATTTGAGATGGCTAATAATTTGAGCCAACCCATGGCACTAGGTTAGTCATAGTTGTTATGATTAAGTCAAATCAAGTTTAAAGAAATCTAAATTAAATCTTTCTAAATAAATATTAAGTCTAAGATCTTCCATCATTGTAGATGCGTGGACCCTTCCTGGGGTTGATTATTCTTGACTGAATTCAGTGGTTCAGTTGCATCGAAAAGATACAACTATTTCTATTAGACATTGGATGCTATGGGTTGGAGGATGGATTGGACTCAATATTTTGGATACAGTGAGAGATTCAATCAAAAATTCAATTCATGCAAATGGTGAGTCTGACTTAACTAAAAAGTGGAGCAATATTTTGGGCATGGTGAGCTTCATGAATTAGAGATCAAGTTTGGGTGCACCATGATTAGAGAATCATTAGACAAGAGTTGTCCACTCATTGATTGATCCATCATCAATAACTGTTAGGTGAGGTGGTGAGTTAGTTGGTGGGACCAAACCATCCACTAAAAATCTATAATCGAGGATATTTTTATATCTCTACCAAAAAAATATAGGGATCCAAGTAAATAGTAGGAGCTTAATTTATTTAAAAATAAAATCTCTAAATAAATTGGTTAAGTCTAATTATAAAATTTAATTATAAATTTTGGCTCTCTATAGAAAAATATCTGCATCCAATCCACTAGCCCATATCCTGGATACCCATAGACTAATCGGATCCAACTACAAGGATTGGCTTCAGAACTTCAAAATAGTTTTAGGTTCTGAGAAGTTGACTCATGTGTTGGAATAGGATCCTTCCACTTTACCAGCACGTCCGTTCGCTGATCAGAGAGCATCTCTGAAGAAATGGATGGATGAAGATAACAGAGCTAGGTATTACATGTTGGGCTTGATGTCTGATGAGCTCCAGCACTAACATGAAGACATTAAGACTAACCACTAAATATTGACTCACCTACAAGAGTTATTTAGTGAACAGAGTCATGCAGCCAAATATCAAGTCACTAAGAGACTTTTTAAGGCTCAGATGCGTGATAGACAGTCGGTCTAAGATCATTGCCTGATGATGATCAAGAACTTAGAAGAGCTTAAGAAGCTCGATGTCAAGTTAGAATAGGATCTGTAGATTGATATAATTCTATAGTCTTTGACTGATGCATTTGGGTAGTTCATCATGAACTATCATATGCATAAATTACAAAATACCTTGGCTGAACTTATGAATATGCTGGTTATTGTTGAGCTCTCTATGAAAGGTTCAAAGGGCTTAGTGCTTGTTGTGGAGTGGACTTCATCCAAGAAAAAATGTTTTGGAAAGAAGAAAAAATCCATGAAGAAGCAGAAGGTGGATGATGGGAAGAAGAAGAAGGCAGAGCCAGAGAAGAAGGCCACTGATAAGAAAAAATGTTTTCATTGCAATACTGATGGCCACTGAAAGCGGAACTACCTCTCTACCTGACCAGCCTGAAGAATAAGAAGGAGGTAGGTTCTTCTGGAGGTATTCTCGTTATAGAATCTAACCTTATGATTTCTTCTACACTCAGTTAGATGCTTGACTCTGGTTCTAGTGCACACTTGTATATTTCTATGCAGGGTCTTGAGGAGAGCAGGAGGCTGAGGAATGGTGAGTGATCCTATGCGTCGGAAATGGAGCAAGAGTTGCTACTATAGTCGTGGAAATCTATCCTCTTCGATTACCATTAGGATTAGATTTAGTTCTTAGAGACTATTTTTATGTACCTGAAATAAGCAGAAATTTGATTTTTGTTTCATGTTTTGCATAGGAAGGCTATGTAATTAGTTTTCTTAAGGACTATTGTAATATTCTTTATGAAAAAAATAAAATTATGAGTGGTTTTCTTATAAATGATCTCTATCAGTTACATATTGATATTTCTATGTGTTGGGGATAAATCCCGCTCCTGCCAAAGTCTAGTTCGATGCTCAGCCTAATGCAATTGATAGCCACGAAAGAGCTTCAGCGGACAAGTCTTAGTCGAACTCCTTCAGCCAGCCGAACTCCTCAGCGGTCGAGCTCCTGTCGAACTTCTTCAATCGCCCGAACTTCTCAGCGGTCGAGTTTCAGTCAGACTCCCATGAGAGTTGAATTCTCTCCGTACCCCTCCAACGAATGCCTACGGGAGCCGAACTCCTTTCGAGCTTCCCTTTCGACCGAACTCCTTCAGGAGCCGAACTTCTCCCTCAGTCGGATTTCTCTAGTGGATTGCTCTTGGATAATCCCACCAGACATATCCCCTTCAGAAGTCCGAACTCCTCTGAAATCGATATATGCCAAAGTCCACCAACCAACGCCTGCTTTCTCAGAGTTATGGCTATTAAATCTCGATGAACGGTCGTCATCAATCCATTGCAGGCGACAGTAATCCGCTATCAGGTGGCGATGACTATCACCATCAATATGTTGCAGACGGTGTGGCAGACGGTGCCTCCCTCCATGACTGACCCCACCAGACCTCGAGTGGCCCGCTATCAAGTAGCTGCAGTTGTCACCATCAATCTGCTACAAGCTCCGTCTATAAAAAGGGATCCTCCAGATATGCTTACTCTAAGCTCTAAACTCTCCTCTCCTCCTCTAAACTATGTCGAACTCATTCCTGAGTACTCTATTTCTGTTGGCCAGAAAAGCTAACTTGATCGTTGGAGGGACCTGCTGGAGCCACCCCCATCGACTCTAGATGGGACTTTATTTTGCAGATCCCCGAAGGTGACCTCGTCCTCCTTCACTCCAGCTTGATCTGACATCAATTAGATTCTACACCAACAGATTTAGTGCTAGAAGGAGGGCCACCTCTATTCTTGAGGTGTTCTTGAGGCCCTCTTGTTCTTAAAGGAGTGCTCAACGATGATTTCTCTCTTTGCTCTCCGGAGATCTCGCTTCTTCCTCTCTAGAGTTATTTTTTGAAAAAGAATGCCTCCCAGAAGAGCTTCGACTCAGTGATCGGCGGCCTCCGCACTAGTGTTAGATATATGTGCCCTAGAAGCCAGAATTGGTTGACACTTATAATACACTTCTAGGGGCAAAATTGTAATTTTGACTAATATCAATAAAATGGGTTATTTTCTATCACATATGTGTATTTAGTGTCTATGATACATCCTTTGAGTTAATGGTAATGATAATTCATATTTTCAAGAGTTGAAAATTTAAGACATGAATAATCATTGTTAACTCATAAAATGCTCCCGACCATAGGATCATCACGAGGATGGTGATTGATCCGAAAGATTGGTGTACAATCGATTCTCTTTAGTAGATGAGTCTTGAGTCTATGATGTGGAGACACCAGAGCGAGAGTATAGGTACTCGTTAGAGAACGAGGGCACTGAGCGTGACCACCTCGAGTAGTCATTAGGGAGTCTACCTTCTCGTCAATGACTGACTCGATGCTGCAGTAGTGTGTCTGGTTCTTTGACTTGAGGTGCATCGGCAGTTCACCTTGAGGGTGTTATAGTTTGACTACACCATTACTCGATCTCCTAGCCATATGGAATCCTGAGGTGTATGTTGGCTATAGCATGTTCATTGTAGGAACTGGATGGCATCAAGATGGAATCTATCTACCTCGATGGTAGAGGAGCAGCCCTATGATAATCATGAGAATCAAGTCCAGAAGTCCATGGCCATGGCAGAGTGAAATAATAGAAAGAGTTTCTATTTAGATTTTCACATCGGACTCGAATCGAATGATTACATCATATGATAGAGACTAGGGTTTGACGAGTTTACCTTAACCCCGATCTGATCGGGGCTCAAGATAGAAGAACTTAATCACATAGGTAGCTGCACCAAGAGGTTCGCATTCAGCTCTGATGGGTTGCCACCATATACTGCTAGGTGTCACTGGTGGATTTTGGGAGCAATTAGAATAATTTAGATGATCGATCATTCTAGTTGTTCGAATCAGAAGAGTTCTGATCCATCGAAAGGAGTTTCGATGATGTCGATGATAGAGATCATGACATATCCCATTACCATACAGAATTGAACCTAACTGGGTCACACAAACAAGGGTTTGAATCTGGTGATCATCAATTGAACTGATCTAGTTCAATTGATCTGAATGAGATTCAATTAGGTTCAAGAAAATCGTGCTAGCACTCGATTGAACCTAACATTCTTCTTTTACTATCATAAATAAGTTGTCCTGTCTGAGCCAAAGGAGTTTGTGCTCAATTAAAGGCCTTCATATGGTTTGACTGGAGGTTGTCCAAGTCAGAAAAGGTTGTCTTATTTTGTAAGATATTACCTGCCATTTTTGGTCACCTGCCATTTCTTGTTCTTTGACTTTGGTCAAAAGTCTACCTTTGACTGGTCAAACATTGACCATTAACACTTTGACTTTTGACCACATGTCATGCACCTATTGGAGAGCTGGTGGGGGCCTATCCCCCTATCAAAACCTAGCAAGGAGGAGGGTGCACGCCACCCTGGGCATGTACCAAAGCTGGAGGCGCCAAGGAGTCCTTATTGGACAAGGACTCCATCTCCTTTTTGGATTCCAATTAGAGTTCTTCCAAGAACCAACTTTGACTGGTCTTTGGCACCCTTTAAGGAGGAATCCAGGGGACTCTATTTCCATCAATCAGATTTAGATTTGATTTCACAAAGGGTTGTGATTGGTTGGGAAGAAGAGGAGTTGGATCATAGTTTGTCTATAAATAACATCCTGTACCCAACTCAAAGAGGCTAAGAGTTTTCATACGCCCAAAGGCCTTTTCTCCTCTCCTCCTCCATGCCAAAGCTTCTTCTCCCTCTCCTCTCCACGTCCAAAATAGTTTTGGAGCTTGGTTGGTGCGATCCAAATCAAAGAAAGGTGATCAAAAGCAAGAAGGCTGCACTGCTGCAAAGGACGATTGCTGATCTTCAAAAGGAGTTTTGAAGATCCTTCAGATTAGATCCAGATCTGATTTTTGGAGATGTGATAGAGAAGAAGAGGATCTCTAGATCTAGCCTAAGTGGATATCGGTAGAGGCCAGATGCTTGCATGGCTAGATCCAGAACCTTCCACTGCAAACAGGATCATCAACAGGATAATAGGATTACCCAAATCAAATAAATTAAATTTGATTTAATTTATCCTTATTTTATTTTATTTATTAAAATAATAAGAATCAGATCTAAAACATCTCAGATCTGATATAAATCAAAATTTTTTTTTGAAATATATCTCTTGATCTGATCAGATCTGAACGAACCTGGATCGGAAAATCAGGATTCTTCTTCAACTGGTATCAGAGCCATGGTTCTAAAAATGTTTAGATCTGATTTTAAATTTATTTTAATCAAAAAATAATTGATTTTAGATGTCACATGAGATGTGATCAGATCTAAAATCAGAAAAAATTAAAATTAAATGATTTAGATCTAAGATTAGAAGATATGCATGACTAGTTCTAGAATAGAATAGTTCTATAGAATAGTCTTGCATGTTTTTGATTTAATTTAATTAAATTATATTTTAGATCCTTTTATTTATTATTTTTTAATATTATAGGTGTTATAATAATATCTAAAAAATAGTAAATAAAAATTATTTAATTTAAATATCATATGAAATATGATTGATGCATGTCTAGACTAGTTGTAGAATAGTTCTACATAATTGTCTAGATTAGGGTTTATTTTGATAAGATCAATTTAAATCTAATTTTTAGATTATTATGAGATAATTTAGATCTGAAAACATGCATGATTCAATACATGAGATGTATGCAAAATATGCCATGATTAGATCTACTTTGTATATGAGATATATGATATAGATCTGATACTGTTTTGTAGTATTGAATGTTCCTGATTAAGGCATTCCTTTTGGCCGTCCGGTCATAAAAATGAAGAAGGGTTTAAAGGCCCTCTCTTTTCATTCGATGGAGTGTTCTTATGATGTGTAGGGGTACTGCGTGTTCGTCCTTAATCAAAAACCCAAAACTTACTTTCTATAAAACCCTAGATCCTGAAACCCTAGGATTTATTGTGCATATTTTGTTTATGAACTCTACTTAATTAAGAATTAAGTTTATGGAATATTAATAAGGTCTAAAATTGAGAATTTCAGATCTAAGACATATTCATAATACTGGGTTCGGACTTGGGTAGCTCAATTAGGTCTAAGCGGTTGATCAAACCGAATCAAGAGTTGATTAAATGGGATCAACAATGCTTAAATCAACCAGCCTAATAGGATTAAGTCTGGGTCAAGATCGAGTTACGATTAAGCAAGACCTAATTAGGCTTAGAGGTTAGAGTCTGGATTGTAGGCAAATCCAATTGATTCTGGCTTAACAATTTGGTGTCTAAGGTAAGTTTGGCACATATGACCGACTGGTTTTTAATTGGAAGCTACTCGATCTGAATGCATTCTTGTACGAGTTAATGGCATATTCCTTCCACCGGTCTTACTTACCTGGCCATATTTGTTGACACAGTTCTGATCTGAGGTGGTCAATAATTCAAGCTAACCCATGCCACTAGGTTAGTCATAATTGTTATGACTATGATAAGTCTAGTTTAATGAGACCTGAATCAATTCTTCCTAAGAAAAGATTAAGTCTGAGGTCTTCCACCATTATAGATGTGCGGGCCCTTCCCGGGGTTGATTGTTCTCAGCTGGATACAGTGGCTCAGTTGCACTGGGAAGACGCAACCATGTCTATTAGGCATTGGATGCTATGGGCTGGAGGATGAGTTGGGCTCAATATTTCAAATACGATGAGAGACTCAATTAGGAACCCAGTCTATGCAAATGGTGGGTCTGACTTAACTAAGGAGTGGATCAATATTCCGGATACGGTGAGATTCATGAATTAGAGACCAAGTTTGGGTGCACCATGATTAGAGAATCATTGAACAAGAGTTGTTCACTCATTGGCTAACCCATCACCAATAACTGTTAGGTGAGGTGATGAGTCAGTTGGTGAGACCGCACCACCCACTAGAAATCATTAATCGTGGAGATTTTCACATCTCTATAGAGGGAGTGTAGGGATCTGAGAAAATAGTGAGAGCTAATTTATTTAAAAATAAAATCATTAAACAAATTGGTCAAGTCAAAATTACAGTATCTAACTAGAATATTTGACTCTCTACAGAAAAATGTCTGCGTCCAACCCATTGGCACGTATCCTGAACACACATAGACTAACTGGACCCAATTATAAAGATTGGCTCAGGAACTACAAAATAGTTTTGGGTTCTGAGAAGTTAACCCATGTTTTGGACCAGGACCCTCCCATCTTACCAGCTCGTCCATCTGTTGAACAGAGAGCGTCTCTGGAAAAATGGATAGACGAAGATAATAAGGCCAGATATTACATGTTGGGCTCGATGTCTGATGAACTCCAGCACCAACATGAAGATATCGGGACTGCTCGCCAAATGTTGGCTCACCTACAGGAGATGTTTGGTGAACAGAGTCATGCAGCCAAATATCAAGTTACGAAATAACTTTTTAAGGCCAAGATGCGTGATGGACAGTCAATCCAAGATCACTGTCTGACAATGATCAAGGACATGGAAGAGCTTGAGAAGCTCAGTGTGAAGTTAGACTTGGACCTACAGAATGATATTATTCTGCAATTCTTGACTGATGCATATGGGCAATTCATCATGAATTACCACATGCATAAACTTCAGAATTCCTTGGCCGAATTAATGAATATGCTGGTTACCACTGAGCTTTCTATGAAAGGTTCTAAAGGCTCAGTTCTTGCTATGGAATAGACTTCTTCCAAAAGAAAGTCTTATGGAAAGAAAAAGAAGTCTGTGAAAAAGCAAAAGATGGAAGGATCAAAGAAGAAGAAGGCAGAGTCGAAGAAGAAGGCCGATGTCAAAGGAAAGTATTTTCATTGCAACAGCGATGGACCATTGAAAGCAGAACTGCCCTACTTACCTGGCCACCCTGAAGAACAAGAAGGAAGGTCCTTCTGGAGGTATGCTCGTTATTGAGTCTAACCTTATGGTTTCTTCTGCATCTAGTTGGGTGCTTGACTCTGGTTCTAGTGCTCATCTGTGCACTTCTATGCAGGGTCTTGAGGATAGCAGGAGGCTGAGGGATGGAGACATGATCCTACGCATCGGTAATGGAGCAAGAGTTGCTGCAGTAGCCGTGGGAACATATCCTCTTTGATTACCATCTGGTTTAGACTTAGTTTTGAAAGACTGTTATTTTGTGCCTGCAGCTAGTAGGAATTTGATTTCTGTTTCATGCTTAGCACAAGAAGGTTATGTGATCACCTTCTTTAAGGACCATTGTAACATTCTTTATGAAAGAAATAAAATTGCAAATGGTTTCCTTATTAATGGTCTTTATCAGCTACATAATGATGTACCTGTTCTAACTATCGAGCAAAACGTGAATGCCAAATGACCTAGGGATAGTCCAAATGATAGATATCTATGGCACTTGAGATTAGGTCATATAGTAGAAGATAGGATCAACAAATTGGAGAAAAATGGGCTATTGAGTCCGTTGACTTTCGAGTCATATCCAACTTGTGAATCTTATCTTCAAGGCAAAATGACTAAACTCCCTTTTGTTGGACATGGGAGAGAGGGCCACAGATCTCCTTGCCCTAGTACATATTGATGTGTGCGGCCCATTTGATGTACCGGCTAGAGACAATTTTGTCTACTTCATTATCTTTATCGATGATCTATCTAGGTATGGGTATGTGTATCTTATGAGACACAAGTCTGAAGCTTTTGAAAAGTTCAAAGAATTCAGACATGAAGTAGAAAAACAAACTGGAAAACCCATTAAGGTTCTTCGATCAGATCGAGGAGGTGAATACCTTAGCCGGGAATTCCTAGACTATCTAAAGAAAAATGGCATAGTCTCTTAATGGACTCCACCAGGAACACCTCAACTCAATGGGATTTCAGAACAGAGAAATCGGACCCTATTGGATATGGTTCGATCCATGATGAGCTTCACAGACCTTCCTGATTTTCCTTTGAGGACACTTATTGTTAACTTCAATCTATCTACTAAATAGGGTTTCCTCTAAAATCGTTCCTACAACACCGTATGAGATATGGCACGATAAGAAACCAAGTCTGAGTCATCTCAGAATTTGGGGTTGTCCGGCTCACGTTAAAAGACAACAAGCGGACAAGTTAGAGTTTAGGTTCTTTAGAGCTCGATTCATAGGATATCCTAAAGAGTCATTATGATACTATTTCTACATTCCAGAAGACCATAATGTGATTGTGAGTCGACATGCCATCTTTCTTGAAAAATAGTTTATTCAAGACAGCGGCATTGGAAAACAGATCAAGCTTGATGAGAAAGTCTCACAAGTGGAACGAGCTAAGGACCAATTGGAACCAAATCAGGTTGAGCCAATAAGAACACTGCCTCCTCCACCTCGTAGATCGGAAAGAGTTTCCCGTCCCCCTGAAAGATACTTAGGTATTATTTCAGAGGACGTAGAGAAAATGTTCCTCATAGGTAATGGTGAGATACAGACTATTTCCATATAGAACATTGGATGCTATGGGTTGGAGGATGGATTGGACTCAATATTTGGATACAATGGAGATCAATCAAAATTCAATTCATGCAAATGTGAGCTGACTTAACTAAAAGTGGAGCAATATTTTTGGGCAATGGTAGCTTCATGAATTAGAGATCAGTTTGATGCAACCATGATAGAGAATCATTAAACAATAAGTTGTCCACTCATTGATTGTCGCATCATCAATAAACTGTTAGGTGAGGTGGTGAGTTAGTTGGTGGGACAAAACCATCCACTAAAAATCTATATCGAGGATATTTTTATATCTCTACCAAAAAAAAATAGGATCCAAGTAAATAGTAGGAGCTTAATTTATTTAAAAATAAATCTCTAAATAAATATGGTTAAGTCTAATTATAAAATTAATTATAAATTTTGGCTCTCTATAGAAAAATATCTGCATCCAATCCACTAGCCCATATCCTGGATACCCATTAGACTAATCGGATCCAACTACAAGGATTGGCTTCAGAACTTCAAAATAGTTTTAGGTTCTGAGAAGTTGACTCATGTGTTGGAATACGGATCTTCCCACTTTACCAGCACGTCCGTTCGCTGATCAGAGAGCATCTCTGAAGAAATGGATGGATGAAGATAACAGAGCTAGGTATTACATGTTGGGCTTGATGTCTGATGAGCTCCAGCAACTAACATGAAGACATTAAGACTAACCACTGAAATTTGACTCACCACAAGAGTTATTTAGTGAACAGAGTCATGCAGCCAAATATCAAGTCACTAAGAGACTTTTTAAGGCTCAGATGCGTGATAGACAGTCGGTATAAGATCATTGCTGATGTGATCAGAACTTAGAAGAGCTTAAGAAGCTCGATGTCAAGTTAGAATAGGACTCTGTAGATTGATATAATTCTATACGTCTTTGACTGATGCATTTGGGTAGTTCATCATGAACTATCATATGCATAAATTACAAAAATACTGTGGCTGAACTTATGAATATGCTGGTTATTGTTGAGCCTCCTATGAAAGGTTTCAAAGGGCTTAGTGCTTGTTGTGTGAGTGGAACTTCATCCAAAGAAAAAATGTTTTGGAAAAGAAAAAAATCCATGAAGAAGCAGAAGGTGGATGATGGGAAGAAGAAAGAGGCAGAGCCAGAGAAGAAGGCCACTGATAAGAAAAAATGTTTTCATTGCAATACTGATGGCCACTGAAAAGCGGAACTACCTCTCTACCTGACCAGCCTGAAGAATAAGAAGGAGGTAGGTTCTTCTGGAGGTATTCTCGTTATATGAATCTAACCTTAATGATTTCTTCTACACTCAGTTAGATGCTTGACTCTGGTTCTAGTGCACACTTGTATATTTCTATGCAGGGTCTTGAGAGAGCAGGAGGCTGAGGAATGGTGAGTGATCCTATCGTCGGAAATGGAGCAAGAGTTGCTACTAAGTCGTGGAAATCTATCCTCTTCGATTACCATTAGGATTAGATTTAGTTCTTAGACGACTATTTTTATGTACCTGAAATAGCAGAAATTTGATTTTTGTTTCATGTTTTGCATAGGAAGGCTATGTAATTAGTTTTCTTAAGGACTATTGTAATATTCTTTATGAAAAAAATAAAATTATGAGTGGTTTTTCTTATAAATGATCTCTAATCAGTTACATATTGATATTTCTATGGTTGGGGGATAAATCCCGCTCCTGCCAAGTCTAGTTCGATGCTCAGCCTAATGCAATTGATAGCCACGAAAGAGCTTCAGGCGGACAAGTCTTAGTCGAACTCCTTCCGCCAGCCGAACTCCACAGCGGTCGAGCTCCTGTCGAACTTCTTCAATCGCCCGAACTTCTCAAGCGGTCGAGTTTCAGTCAGACTCCCATGAGAGTTGAATTCTCTCCGTACCCTCCAACGAATGCCTACGGGAGCCGAACTCCTTTCGAGCTTCCCTTTCGACCGAACTCCTTCAGGAGCCGAACTTCTCCTCAGTCGGATTTCTCTAGTGGATTGCTCTTGGATAATCCCACCAGACATATCCCCTTCAGAAGTCCGAACTCCTCTGAAATCGATATAATGCCAAAGTCCACCAACCAACGCCTGCTTTCTCAGAGTTATGGCTATTAAATCTCGATGAACGGTCGTCATCAATCCATTGCAGGCGACAGTAATCCGCTATCAGGTGGCGATGACTATCACCATCAAATATGTGCAGACGGTGTGGCAGACGGTGCCTCCTCCCATGACTGACCCCACCAGACCCGAGTGCCCGCTATCAAGTAGCTGCAGTTGTCACCATCAATCTGCTACAAGCTCCGTCTATAAAAAGGGATCCTCCAGATATGCTTACTCAAGCTCTAAACTCTCCTCTCCTCCTCTAAACTATGTCGAACTCATTCCTGAGTACTCTCTATTTCTGTTGGCCAGAAAAGCTAACTTGATCGTTGAGGGACCTGCTGGAGCCACCCCCATCGACTCTAGATTGGGACTTTATTTTGCAGATCCCGAAGGTGACCTCGTCCTCCTTCACTCCAGCTTGATCTGACATCAATTAGATTCTAACACCAACAGATTTAGTGCTAGAAGGAGGGCCACCTCTAATTCTTGAGGTGTTCTTTGAGGCCCTCTTGTTCTTAAAGGAGTGCTCAACGATGATTTCTCTCTTTGCTCTCCGAGAACTCGCTTCTTCCTCTCTAGAGTTATTTTTTGAAAAAGAATGCCTCCCAGAAGAGCTTCGACTCAGTGATCGGCGGCCTCCGCACTAGTGTTAGATATATGTGCCCTAGAAGCCAGAATTGGTGACACTTATAATACACTTCTAGGGCAAAATTTGAATTTTGACTAATATCAATAAATGGGTTATTTCTATCAACATATGTGTATTTAGTGTCTTGATACATCCTTTTGAGTTAATGGTAATGATAATTCATATTTTCAAGAGTTGAAAATTTAAGACATGAATAATCATTGTTAACTCATAAAATGCTCCCGACCATAGACATCACGAGGATGGTGATTGATCCGAAAAGATTGGTGTCAAATGTTCTCTTTAGTAGATGAGTCTTGAGTCTATGATGTGGAGACACCAGAGCGAGAGTATAGGTACTCGTTAGAGAACGAGGGACTGAGCGTGACCACCTCGAGTAGTCATTAGGGAGTCTACCTTCTCGTCAATGACTGACTCGATGCTGCAGTAGTGTGTCTGGTTCTTTGACCTGAGGTGCATCGGCAGTTCACCTTGAGGGTGTTATAGTTTGACTACACCATTACTCGATCTCCTAGCCATATGGAATCCTGAGGTGTATGTTGGCTATAGCATGTTCATTGTAGGAACTGGATGGCACAAGATGGAATCTATCTACCTCGATGGTAGAGGAGCAGCCCTATGATAATCATGAGAATCAAGTCCAGAAGTCCATGGCCATGGCAGAGTGAAATAATAGAAAGAGTTTCTATTTAGATTTTCACATCGGACTCGAATCGAATGATTACATCATATGATAGAGACTAGGGTTTGACGAGTTTACCTAACCCATCTGATCGGGGCTCAAGATAGAAGAACTTAATCACATAGGTAGCTGCACAAGAGGTTCGCATTCAGCTCTGATGGGTTACCACCATATACTGCTAGGTGTCACTGGTGGATTTTGGGAGCAATTAGAATAATTTAGATGATCGATCATTCTAGTTGTTCGAATCAGAAGAGTTCTGATCCATCGAAAGGAGTTTCGATGATGTGATGATAGAGATCATGAACATATCCCATTACATACAGAATTGAACCTAACTGGGTCACACAACAAGGGTTTGAATCTGGTGATCATCAATTGAACTGATCTAGTTCAATTGATCTGAATGAGATTCAATTAAGGTTCAAGAAAATCGTGCTAGCACTCGATTGAACCTAACATTCTTCTTTTACTATCATAAATAAGTTGTCCTGTCTGAGCCAAAGAGTTTGTGCTCAATTAAGAGCCTTCATATGGTTGACTGGAGGTTGTCCAAGTCAGAAAAGGTTGTCTTATTTTGTAAGATATTACCTTGCCATTTTTGGTCACCTGCCATTTCTTGTTCTTTGACTTTGGTCAAAAGTCTACCTTTGACTGGTCAAACATTGACCATTAACACTTTGACTTTTGACCACATGTCATGCACCTATTGGAGAGCTGGTGGGGGCCTTCCCCCTATCAAAACCTAGGCAAGGAGGAGGGGCACGCCACCCTGGTGTACAAAGCTGGAGGCGCCAAGGAGTCCTTATTGGACAAGGACTCCATCTCCTTTTTGGATTCCAATTAGAGTTTCTTCAAGAACCAACTTTGACTGGTCTTTAGGCACCTTAAGGAGGAATCCAGGGGACTCTATTTCCATCAATCAGATTTAGATTTGATTTCAAAAAGGGTTGTGATTGGTTGGGAAGAAGAGGAGTTGGATCATAGTTGTCTATAAATAACTCCTGTACCCAATCAAAGAGGCTAAGAGTTTTCAATACGCCCAAAAGGCCTTTTCTCCTCTCCTCCTCCATGCCAAAGCTTCTTCTCCTCTCCTCTCCACGTCCAAAATAGTTTTGGAGCTTGGTTGGTGCGATCTCAAGATCAAAGAAAGGTGATCAAAAGCAAGAAGCTGCACTGCTGCAAAGGACGACTGCTGATCTTCAAAAGGAGTTTTGAAGATCCTTCAGATTAGATCCAGATCTGATTTTTGGAGATGTGATAGAGAAGAAGAGGATCTCTAGATCTAGCCTAAGTGGATATCGGTAGAGCCAGTGGCTTGCATGGCTAGATCCAGAACCTTCCACTGCAACAGGATCATCAACAGGATAATAGGATTACCCAAATCATAAAATTAATTTGATTAATTTATCCTTATTTTATTTTATTTATTAAAATAATAAGAATCAGATCTGAAACATCTTCAGATCTGTATAAATCAAATTTTTTTTGAAATATATCTCTTGATCTGATAGATCTGAACGAACCTGGATCGGAAAATCAGGATTCCTTCTTCAACTGGTATCAGAGCCATGGTTCTAAAAGATGTTTGATCTGATTTTTAATTTATTTTAACAAAAAATAATTGATTTAAGATGTCACATGAGATGTTGATCAGATTAAAATCAGAAAAATTAAAATTAAATGATTTAGGATCTAAGATTAGAAGATATGCATGACTAGTTCTAGAATAGAATAGTTCTATAGAATAGTCTTGCATGTTTTTTGATTTAATTAATTAAATTATATTTTAGATCCTTTTATTTATTATTTTTTAATATTATAGTGTTATAATAATTCTAAAAAATAGTAAATAAAAATTTATTTAATTTAAATATCATATGAAATATGATTGATGCATGTCTAGACTAGTTGTAGAATAGTTCACATAATTGTCTAGATTAGGGTTTATTTTTGATAAGATCAATTTAAATCTAATTTTTAGATTATTATGAGATAATTTAGATCTGAAACATGCATGATTCAATACATGAAGATGTATGCAAAATATGCCATGATTAGATCTACTTTGATATGAGATATAATGATATAGATCTGATACTGTTTTGTAGTATTGAATGTTCCTGATTTAAGGCATTCCTTTTGGCCGTCCGGTCATAAAAATGAAGAAGGGTTTAAAGGCCCTCTCTTTTCATTCGATGGAGTGTTCTTATGATGTGTAGGGGTACTGCGTGTTCGTCCTTAACTCAAAAAACCCAAAACTTACTTTCTATAAAAACCTAGATCCTGAAACCCTAGGATTTATTGTGCATATTTTGTTTATGAACTCTACTTAATTTAAGAATTAAGTTTATGGAATATTAATAAGGTCTAAAATTGAGAATTTCAGATCTAAGACATATTCATAATACTGGGTTCGGACTTGGGTAGCTCAATTAGGTCTAAGCGGTTGATCAAACCGAATCAAGAGTTGATTAAATGGGATCAACAATGCTTAAATCAACCAGCCTAATAGGATTAAGTCTGGGTCAAGATCGAGTTACGATTAAGCAAGACCTAATTAGGCTTAGAGGTTAGAGTCTGGATTGTAGGCAAATCCAATTGATTCTGGCTTAACAATTTGGTGTCTAAGGTAAGTTTGGCACATATGACCGACTGGTTTTTAATTGGAAGCTACTCGATCTGAATGCATTCTTGTACGAGTTAATGGCAATATTCCTTCCACCGGTCTCTTACCCTGGCCATATTTGTTGACACAGTTCTGATCTGAGGTGGTCAATAATTCAAGCTAACCCATGCACTAGGTTAGTCATAATTGTTATGACTATGATAAGTCTAGTTTAATGAGACCTGAATCAATCTTCCTAAGAAAAGATTTAAGTCTGAGGTCTTCCACCATTATAGATGTGCGGGCCCTTCCCGGGTTGATTGTTCTCAGCTGGATACAGTGGCTCAGTTGCACTGGGAAGACGCAACCATGTCTATTAGGCATTGGATGCTATGGGCTGGAGGATGAGTTGGGCTCAATATTTCAAATACGATGAGAGACTCAATTAGGAACCCAGTCTATGCAAATGGTGGGTCTGACTTAACTAAGGAGTGGATCAATATTCGGATACGGTGAGATTCATGAAATTAGAGACCATTAGTTTGGGTGCACCATGATTAGAGAATCATTGAACAAGAGTTGTTCACTCATTGGCTAACCCATCACCAATAACTGTTAGGTGAGGTGATGAGTCAGTTGGTGAGACCGCACCACCCACTAGAAATCATTAATCGTGGAGATTTTCACATCTCTATAGAGGGAGTGTAGGGATCTGAGAAAATAGTGGGAGCTAATTTATTTAAAAATAAAATCTTTAAACAAATTGGTCAAGTCAAAATTACAGTATCTAACTAGAATCTTTGACTCTCTACAGAAAATGTCTGCGTCCAACCCATTGGCACGTATCCTGGACACACATAGACTAACTGGACCCAATTATAAAGATTGGCTCAGGAACTACAAAATAGTTTTGGGTTCTGAGAAGTTAACCCATGTTTTGGACCAGGACCCTCCCATCTTACCAGCTCGTCCATCTGTTGAACAAGGAGCGTCTCTGGAAAAATGGATAGACGAAGATAATAAGGCCAGATATTACATGTTGGGCTCGATGTCTGATGAACTCCAGCACCAACATGAAGATATCGGGACTGCTTCGCCAAATGTTGGCTCACCTACAGAGATGTTTGGTGAACAGAGTCATGCAGCCAAATATCAAGTTACGAAATAACTTTTTAAGGCCAAGATGCGTGATGGACAGTCAATCCAAGATCACTGTCTGACAATGATCAAGGACATGGAAGAGCTTGAGAAGCTCAGTGTGAAGTTAGACTTGGACCTACAGAATGATATATTCTGCAATCTTGACTGTTATGCATATGGCAATTTCATCATGAATTACCACATGCATAAACTTCAGAATTCCCTTGGCCGAATTAATGAATATGCTGGTTACCACTGAGCTTTCTATGAAAGGTTCTAAAGGCTCAGTTCTTGCTATGGAATAGACTTCTTCCAAAAGAAAGTCTTATGGAAAGAAAAAGAAGTCTGTGAAAAAGCAAAAGATGGAAGGATCAAAGAAGAAGAAGGCAGAGTCGAAGAAGAAGGCCGATGTCAAAGGAAAGTATTTTCATTGCAACAGCGATGACCATTGAAAGCAGAACTGCCCTACTTACCTGGCCACCCTGAAGAACAAGAAGGAAGGTCTTTCTGGAGGTATGCTCGTTATTGAGTCTAACCTTATGGTTTCTTCTGCATCTAGTTGGGTGCTTGACTCTGGTTCTAGTGCTCATCTGTGCACTTCTATGCAGGGTCTTGAGGATAGCAGGAGGCTGAGGGATGGAGACATGATCCTACGCATCGGTAATGGAGCAAGAGTTGCTGCAGTAGCCGTGGGAACATATCCTCTTTGATTACCATCTGGTTTAGACTTAGTTTTGAAAGACTGTTATTTTGTGCCTGCGCTAGTAGGAATTTGATTTCTGTTTCATGCTTAGCACAAGAAGGTTATGTGATCACCTTCTTTAAGGACCATTGTAACATTCTTTATAAAAG
>QRFJ01003100.1:0-70982 GCA_006176705.1 Cocos nucifera | reverse complement strand
GACCATTGTAACATTCTTATGAAAAAATAAATTGCAAATGGTTTCCTTATTAATGGTCTTTATCAGCTACATATTGATGTACCTGTTCTAACTATCGAGCAAAACGTGAATGCCAAATGACCTAGGGATAGTCCAAATGATAGATATCTATGGCACTTGAGATTAGGTCATATAGTAGAAGATAGGATCAACAAATTGGAGAAAAATAGACTATTGAGTCCGTTGACTTTCGAGTCATATCCAACTTATAAATCTTATCTTCAAGGCAAAATGACTAAACTCCCTTTTGTTGGACATGGAGAGAGGGCCACAGATCTCCTTGCCCTAGTACATATTGATGTGTGCGGCCCATTTGATGTACCGGCTAGAGACAATTTTGTCTACTTCATTATCTTTATCGATGATCTATCTAGGTATGGGTATGTGTATCTTATGAGACACAAGTATGAAGCTTTTGAAAAGTTCAAAGAATTCAGACATGAAGTAGAAAAACAAACTGAAAACCCATTAAGGTTCTTCGATCAGATCGAGGAGGTGAATACCTTAGCCGGGAATTCCTAGACTATCTAAAGAAAAATGGCATAGTCTCTTAATGGACTCCACCAGGAACACCTCAACTCAATGGGATTTCAGAACAGAGAAATAGGACCCTATTGGATATGGTTCGATCCATGACGAGCTTCACAGACCTTCCTGATTTCCTTTGAGGACACTTATTGTTAACTTCAATCTATCTACTAAATAGGGTTTCCTCTAAAATCGTTCCTACAACACCGTATGAGATATGGCACGATAAGAAACCAAGTCTGAGTCATCTCAGAATTTGGGGTTGTCCGGCTCATGTCAAAAGACAACAAGCGGACAAGTTAGAGTTTAGGTTCTTTAGAGCTCGATTCATAGGATATCCTAAAGAGATTATGATACTATTTCTACATTCCAGAAGACCATAATGTGATTGTGAGTCGACATGCCATCTTTCTTGAAAAATAGTTTATTCAAGACAGCGGCATTGGAAAACAGATCAAGCTTGATGAGAAAGTCTCACAAGTGGAACGAGCTAAGGACCAATTGGAACCAAATCAGGTTGAGCCAATAAGAACACTGCCTCCTCCACCTCGTAGATCGGAAAGAGTTTCCCGTCCCCCTAAGAGATACTTAGGTATTATTTCAGAGGACGTAGAGAAAATGTTCCTCATAGGTAATGGTGCTCATGGTGATGATCCCAAAACCTACAATGAGGCGATATCAGATATCGACTCTGAGAAATGGCTAGAGGCAATGCAGTCAGAAATTGACTCGATGCACTCAAACTAAGTCTGGACTTTGGTAGATCCACCAGAAGGTATAGTACCTATTAGGTGTAAATGGATCTTCAAGAGAAAGATTGGTGCAGATGGAAATGTGGAGACATTCAAGGCTAGACTAGTGGCAAAAGGTTATAGTCAACGTGAAGGCATTGACTATCAGGATACCTTTTCCCCAGTGGCTATGCTAAAATCCATTCGCACATTGCTTGCCGTTGCAGCCTATTTCGATTACGAAATATGGCAAATGGACGTGAAAACGGCATTCTTAATCGGATATCTTGAGGAAGATATCTATATGGAACAATCGCTAGGTTTCACATCCAGTGATGCCGATCATAAGGTTTGCAAGCTGGAAAGGTCCATATATGGACTTAAGCAAGCATCTCGGAGCTGGAACACTCATTTGAATGATGTGATCAAAAAGTTTGGTTTCATCAAAAATGAAGAGGAACCGTGTGTTTTCAAAAAGGTCAGTGGGAGCGCTGTTGTCTTCCTCGTATTGTACGTGGGATGACATCCTCCTTATTGGGAATGATATTCTCATGTTGACGACAGTCAAAATGTGGTTGTCCAAGGAATTCTCCATGAAAGACCTAGGTGAAGCATCCTTTATTCTAGGAATTAAGGTCTATAGGGATAGACCAAATAGGATGCTAGGACTTTCACAGAAGATGTACATAGAGAAAGTACTAAAGAGGTTTAGTATGGAAAACTCTAAGAGGGGATTAATACCCTTCAGACATGGTATTCATCTTTCCAAGAAGATGTGCCCCAGCACACCTGAAGAAATAGAACGCATGAGCAAGATCCCTTATGCTTCTGCAATAGGGAGCCTCATGTATGCCATGCTATGTACACGACCTGATATAGCTCATGCTGTGAGTGTCACAAGCAGATATCAGTCAAATCCAGGTGAAGAACACTGGACTTCTGTGAAATGTATCCTTAAGTACTTGAGAAGAACTAAGGATATGATACTGGTCTTTGGTAATGGAGAACTCCAAGTCCAGGGATACACAGACTCAAATTTTATGTCTGATATAGATGATCGAAAGTCGACATCTGGTAGTCTGTTTGTGTGCAATGGTGGTGCTGCTAGCTGGAAGAGTTCCAAGCAAACAGTGATAGCAGATTCCACCATGAAAGCAGAATATATCGCTGCATCAGAGGCGCGAAGGAAGCATTCTAGTACAAGAAGTTTGCTGCAGAAATCGAAGTAATGCCATCAGATGCCATTCCTCTATACTGCGACAACAATGGCGCCATAGCCCTTGCTAAGGAGCCGAGGTCTCACTAGAAATCCAAGCACATTGAGTGGTGATACCACCTCATCCGCGATTACCTCAAGAAGGGTTACGTCGAGGTCAAGAGGGTCAACTCCACAGATAATGTGGCTGACGCACTTACAAAGCCATTGGGCCAGCAGAAGTTCAAAGTCCACCTTGAGAAGATGGGACTTAGACTTGTAGCCAAGTGGCTTTAGGACAAGTGGGAGATTGTTAGATATATGTGCCCTAGAAGCCATAATTGGCTGACACTTATAATACACTTTTAGGGGCAAAATTATAATTTTGACTAATATCAATAAAATGGGTTATTTTCTATCACATATGTGTATTTAGTGTCTGTGATACATCTTTTGAGTTAATGGTAATGATAATTCATATTTTCAAGAGTTGAAAATTTAAGACATGAATAATCATTGTTAACTCATAAAATGCTCTCGACCATAGGATCATCACGAGGATGGTGATTGATCCGAAAGGTTGGTGTACAATCGCTTCTCTTTAGTAGATGAGTCTTAAGTCTACGGTGTGGAGACACTGGAGCGAGAGTACAGGTACTCGTTAGAGAATGAGGGCACTGAGCGTGACCACCTCGAGTTGTCATTAGGGAGTCTACCTTCTCGTTAATGACTGACTCGATGCTGCAGTAGTGTGTCCGATTCTTTGATCTGAGGTGCATCGACAGTTCATCTTTAGGGTGTTATAGTTTGACTACACCATTACTCGATCTCCTAGCCATATGGAATCCTGAGGTGTATGTTGGCTATAGCATGTTCATTGTAGGAACTGGATGGCATCAAGATGGAATCTATCTACCTCGGTGGTAGAGGAGCAGCCCTATGATAATCATGAGAATCAAGTCCAGAAGCCCATGGGCATGGCAGAGTGAAATAATAGAAAGAGTTTCTATTTAGATTTTCACATCAGAGTCGAATTGAATGATTACATCATATGACAGAGACTAGGGTTTGATGAGTTTACCTTAACCCTAATCTGATCAGGGCTCAAGATAGAAGAACATAATCATACAGGTAGCTGCACCAAGAGGTTCGCATTCAACTCTAATGGGTTGCCACCATATACTGCTCGGTGTCACTGGTGGATTTTGGGAGCAATTAGAATGATTTAGATGATCGATCATTCTAGCTGTTCGAAACAGAAGAGTTCTGATCCATCGAAAGGAGTTTCGATGATGTTGATGATAGAGATCATGACATATCCCATTACCATACAGAATCAAACCTAACTGGGTCACACAAACAAGGGTTTGAATCTGGTGATCATCAATTGAACTGATCTAGTTCAATTGATTTGAATGAGATTCAATTAGGTTCAAGAAAATCGTGCTAGCACTCGATTGAACCTAACGTTCTTCTTTTACTATCATAAATAAGTTATCCCGTCTGAGCCAAAGATGTTTGTGCTCAATTAGAGGCCTTCATATGGTCTGACTGGAGGTTGTCTAAGTTAGAAAAGGTTGTCTTATTTTGTAAGACATTATCTGCCATTTTTGGTCACCTGCTATTTCTTGTTCTTTGACTTTGATCAAAAGTCTACCTTTGACTGGTCAAACGTTGACCATTAACACTTTGACTTTTGACCACATGTCACGCATCTATTAGAGAGCTGGTGGGGGCCTGTCCCCCTACTAGAACCTGGCAAGGAGGAGGGCGCATGCCACCCTAGGCGTGTACCCAAGCTGGAGGTGCCTAGGAGTCCTTGTTGGACAGGACTCCATCTCCTTTTTAGATTCCAATTAGAGTTCTTCTAAGAATCAACTTTGACTGATCTTAGGAGTTCTCTAAGGAGGAATTCAGGGGACTCTATTCCCATCAATCAGATTTAGATCTGATTTCATAAAGGGTTGTGATTGGTTTGGAAGAAGAGGAGTTGGATCATAGTTAGTCTATAAATAAGACCCTGTACCCAACTCAAGGAGGCTAAGAGTTTCCATATGCCCCAAAGGCCTTTTCTCCTCTCCTCCTCCACGCCAAAGCTTCTTCTCCCTCTCCTCTCCACGTCCAAAATAGTTTTGGAGCTTGGTTGGTGCGATCCAGATCAAAGAAAGGCGATCAAAAGCAAGAAGGCTGCACTGCTGCAAAGGACGACTGCTGATCTTCAAAAGGAGTTTTGAAGATCCTCCAGATCAGATCTAGATCTGATTTTTGGAGACATGATAGAGAAGAAGAGGATCTCCAGATTCAGCCCAAGTGGATACTGGTAGAGGCTAGGCGCTTGCATGGCTAGATCCAGAACCTTCCGCTGCAAATAGGATCATCAATAGGGTAATAGGATTACCCAAATCAGGTAAATTAAATTTGATTTAATTTATCCTTATTTTATTTTATTTATTAAAATAATAAGAATCAGATCTGAAATATCTCAGATCTGATATAGATCAAAGAGAAAAATTTTTGAAATATATCTCTTGATCTGATCAGATCTGAACAAACCTGGACCAGGAAATCAGGATTTTTCTTCAACTAGGTCCATCTACTTCCGCTTCAACCCTGGCAACCTAGGTTTCACCTAAAGTCATGATAGATGTGGAGCAGTTCAACCTACTGGTCCAGCAAGCTCATGGCCTCGTCGAGTTGATGTAGGCCATGCGGCAGCCTTTGACGGTGACTTTACCAGCAAACCCGCCATGAGGATGTCAGAAATCGGCCTTAAGGAAGAGCATTTGGCCTAGCATACCAATCGTCCTTAGGAAGGAGAAACAGAGAGCAGAAGTTCTCTCACATGTTTCACAGGAGGGCGGAATGAAGTTCGGCCGCACTCACGATCTTTCCAGCGTAAGCGAGGCCATCGAACTTCTTCTCAAGCTCATCATCAAGAAAGCTCTGATAAAGATTTCACAGAGAGGCAGAATGAGTTCGGCCCAGCTCGGTGCAAGCAAGGCCACCGAACTCCCCCTCCAGCTCGTCATCAAGGAAGCCTTGACAAAGGTTTCATAGAGAGGTGGAATGAAGTTCGACGTAAGCTTGGCCCTCGAGCTCGTCATCGAGGAAGTCCTGACAAAGGGGCATGAAGTTCTTCCACAGATTTCACAGAAAGGTGGAATGAAGTTCGGCCACGCTCACGACCTCCCCAACGCAAGCAAGGCTCGAACTTCTTGAGCTCATCATCAAGAAAGCTCTGATGGAAGGGTGCAAAAAAGTCCTCCCTCCAGAAGCTAGAACCACTATTAAGGGAGGAACGGCAAGGAGATCGGCCGCCTTCCGACATCATAGATGCTATCTCCGGGACTTGGTACTTCGGTGGGCTGTCATCTTCCAGCATCAAAGTCAGGAGAAGCTTACTCCAAATTGAGAAGGTCAGCTTGAGATAGAGGAGGTCGTCTGGCCCGAGACTTACTGTCCGAGGAAACCCAGAGGAACAATGCCCCCACCCTGAATCCTGAAATGGGGATGTGCTGCGAGTAATTTCTCCTCAATAAATTTTTTTTCTTTCAATAATATTATTTCTGAGTGCAAAAACTATGTAATGACAGGAAAGAAGCAGTCAATAGTTGCCGTGTTAGGAATAAGAGGAGAACTTCATCCTAACATAGGAGTTGAAGTCCTTCAGCCTCGGCCATCAGGAAATAAGATCTCTCCCGAGACCCGTTTAGCCTCGACCGCAAAAGATAAGATCTCCTCCTAAGGCAAACCTCGATCTGTAGGATATAAGATCTTTCGAGTTGAGGGTCCGGGCCGATCAACCTCGACTGTAGGAGATAAGATCTCCCCCCGAGTGACCGGACCAACCTCGACTATAGAAGATAAGATCTCCCCCAAGTGCCCGTATCAACCTCGACTGCAGGAGATAAGATCTCCCCCGAGCGACTGGGCCAACCTCAATTGCAGGAGATAAGATCTCCCTTGGGTGCCTATATCAACCTCGACTGTAGGAGATAAGATCTCCACCGAGCCAACCTTAGCTATAGGAGATAAGATCTTCTCCGAGCACCTGTATGAACCTCAGCTAGAGATAAGATCTCTTTCGAGCAACCATGACAACCTAGACTGCAGGAGATAAGATCTCCTCCGAGCACCCGTATCAACCTCAGCTGCAGGAGATAAGATCTCTCTCGAGTGATCGGGCCAACCTCGATTGTAGGAGATAAGATCTCCCCAGGGCGCCCATATCAACCTTGACTGTAGGAGATAAGATCTCCCTCGAGCCAAACCTTGGCTGTAGGAGATAAGATCTCCCAAGCGCTCATATCAACCTCGACTGTAGGAAATAAGATCTCTCCCGAGCCAACCTCGACTGCAGGAGATAAGATCTCCCCAGAGCGATCGGGCCAACCTCAGCTGCAGGAGATAAGATCTCCCCAGAGTGCCTAT
The DNA here is from genome assembly GCA_006176705.1 of Cocos nucifera. NCBI lineage: Eukaryota > Viridiplantae > Streptophyta > Magnoliopsida > Arecales > Arecaceae > Cocos > Cocos nucifera. The sequence continues at coordinate 64,058 of QRFJ01003100.1, read as the reverse complement.
ATCAACCTCGACTACAGGAGATAAGATCTCCCCCGAGTGCCCATATCAACCTCGATTGTAGGAGATAAGATCTCTCCTGAGCCAACCTCGGTTGTAGGAGATAAGATTTCTCTCGAGCCAATCTCGACTGCAGGAGATAAGATCTCCTCCGAGCGATCGGGCCAACCTTGACTGCAGGAGATAAGATCTCCCTCGAGCGATCGGACCAACCTCGACTGCAGAAGATAAGATCTCCCTCGAGCGATCGGACCAACCTCGACTATAGGAGATAAGATCTCCCCCGAGCAACTGGGCCAACCTCACTGCAGGAGATAAAGATCTCCTCCGAGTGCCCATATTAATCTTGACTGTAGGAGATAAGTTCTCTCCCGAGGCAACCTCGACTGCAGGAGATAAGATCTCCCCCGAGTGATCGGGCCAACCTCGATTGCAGAAGATAAGATCTCCCCCGAGCACCCATATTAACCTCGGCTATAGGAGATAAGATCTTCTCCGAGGCAACCTCGACCGTAGGAGATAAGATCTCTCCCGAGCGATTAGACCAATCTTGACTGTAGGAGATAAGATCTCCCCCGAGGCAACCTCGACTGCAGGAGATAAGATCTCCCTTGGGCGTCCATATCAACCTCGGCTGTAGGAGATAAGATCTCCCCCGGGCCAACCTCAGCTGTAGGAGATAAGATCTTTCCCGAGCACCCATATTAACCTTGGCTGCAGGAGATAAGATCTCCTCTGAGGCAACCTCGACCGTAGGAGATAAAGATCTCTCACGAGCAATCATGCCAACCTCGGTTGTAGGAGATAAGATCTCCCCGAGCACCCGTATTAACTTTGGCTGTAGGAGATAAGATCACCCCCAAGGCAACCTCGGTTATAGGAGATAAGATCTCCCCCAAGGCAACCTCGGCTGTAGGAGATAAGATCTTTCCCGAGCCAACCTCAACTGTAGGAGATAAGATCTCCTCCGAGCATCCATATCAACCTTAACTGCAGGAGATAAGATCTCCTCCGAGTCAACCTCGACTGTAAGAGATAAGATCTCCCCCGAGCGCCTGTATTAACCTCGGCTACAAGAGGTAAGATCTCTCTTGAGGCAAACCTCACTTGTAGGCGATAAGATCTCCCCCGAGCCAACCTTGACTGTAGGAGATGAGTACTCCCTTGAGCCAACCTCGATCGTAGGATATAAGATCTCCCCTGAGCGTGTGAGTCAACCTCAGCTAGAGATAAGATCTCTTCCGAGCGATCATGACAACCTCGACTAGAGATTAGATTTCTCTCGAGCGATCAAGTCAACCTCGGCTATAGGAGATAAGATCTGTCCTGAGCTTCAACCTCAGCTGCAGAAGATAAGATCTACCCCGAGTCAACCTCGACCATAGGAGAGGAGATCTCCCCCGAGTCAGCCTCGACTGCTGGAGACAATATAGCCCTCGAGGAGGTCAACCTCCGATCTTGACCACAGTAGATAAGATCTATTTTGATCTCGACTGAAGATGAAATCTATCCCGAGCTTCAACTTCAACATCAACTTTGGCTGGAGATGAGATCTCCCCCGAGCTTCAACCTGAGCCAGCACGGAGTCTAGAAAAGGACTTTGACAGTCGCCCTTTTTTCACTCCCTTCCTTCAAGTTTCGAACTCAAAAGTGGGGGAAACTATTATTGGGGATAAATCCCGCTCCTGCTAAAGTCCAGTTCGATGCTCAGTCTAATGCAATCGATAGCCACGAAAGAGCTTCAGCGGACGAGTCTTAGCCAAACTCCTTTAGCCATCCAAATTCCTCAGCGGTCGAGCTCCTATCAAACTCCTTTAGCCGATCAAACTCCTCAATAATCGAGCTTCAGTCAGACTCCCATGAGAGCCGAACTATCTCCACACCCCTCCAGTCGGATGCCTATAGGAGCCAAACTCCTTCCAAGCTTTCCTTTCGGATGAACTCCTCCAGGAGTCGAACTTCTTCAGAACTTCTCCCTTTGTCGGATTCCTCTAGTGGATTGCTCTCGGATAATCCTACGAGATATATCTCCTTCAGGAGTCCAAACTTCTCTGGAATCGATATATGCCAAAGTCCACCAACCAACGTCTGCTTTCTCAGAGCTGCGGTCATTAAATCTCGACGAACGATCACCATTAATCCGCTGCAGGCGATAGCGATCCACTACCAGACGGCGATGGCTGTCATCATCAATCTATTGTAGACGGTGCTGCAGACGGTGCCTCCCTCCATGGCTGACCCCACCAGATCTTGAGCGGCCCGCTATTAGGCAGTTATAGCTGTCACCATCAACCCACTACAAGCTCCACCTATAAATGGGACCCTCTGGATATGCTTACTCTAAGCTCTAAGCTCTCCTCTCCTCCTCTAAACTCTGTCGAACTCATTCTTGAGCATTCTATTTTTATTGGCCAGAAGAGCTGACTTGACCGTCGGAGGGTCCTACCAGAGCCACCCGCACCAACTCCGGATGGAACTTTATTTTGTAGGTCCCCGATGGTGACCTCATCCTCCACTTCAGCTCGATCCAACGTCAATCAGATTCTGCACCAATACTATGTTTAATGTTGAGCAAAATGTGAATGCCATAGGATCAAAGTGACCTAGGGATAGTCTAAATGATAGGTATCTTTGGCACCTTAGGCTAGGTCATATAGCTGAAGATAGGGTTAACAAATTGGAGAAATCTAGGCTATTGAGTCCATTGATTTTCAAGTCATATCCAATTTGTTAATCATGCCTTCATAGCAAAATGACCAAGCTTTCTTTTGTAGGACATGGGAAAAGAGCCATAGACCTACTTGCCCTAATACATACTGATGTGCTGGCTTAAGGCAATTATGTCTACTTCATCATCTTTATCGATGATCTATCTCAATCCGGGTATGTGTATTTGATGCAACATAAGTCTGAAGTCTTTGAAAAGTTTAAAAAATTCAGACTCAAAGTAGAAAAATAAATAAAAAAATTTATTAAGGTTCTTCAATCAGATCGAGGAGGCGAATATCTTAGTTAGAAATTTTTAGACTATCCTAAGAAAAATGACATAGTCTTATAATGGACTCCACCTGGAACATCTCAACTCAACAAGATTTTATAATGGAGAAATCGGATCTTATTAGATATGGTCCAATCCATGATGAGTTTTACAGACCTTTCTAAGTTTTTTGGGAACATAGTCTAATGACCGCTATATATTTACTAAATAGGGTTCTCTCTAAGACCGTTCCTACCATACCGTATGAGATATGACATGGTAAGAAATCAAGTCTGAGTCATCTTAGAATTTAGGATTGTCTAGCTCATATCAAAAGATAATAGATGGACAAATTAGAGTCTAGGTCTTTTAGAGCTTGATTTATTGGATATTCTAAAGAGTCATTAGGATATTATTTCTATTTTTTGGAAGATCATAATGTGATTGTGAGTCGACATGCCATCTTTCTTGAAACATAATTTATTCAAGATGGTAGTTTTGAAAGATAGGTTAGGCTCAAGAAGAAAGTCTTCTAAGAGCCACGAGCTAAGAAACCTATGGAATCCAATCAGATTGAGCCAACCTAGATACTACCTCCTCCATCTTATAGATCAAGTAGAATTTTTCATCCTCCTGAAAGATACTTAGGTACTATCTCAGAGAATGTAGAAAAAATATTTCTCACAGAAAATAGGGTTCATAATGATGATCCCAAAATCTATGATGAGGTGATATTAGATATCGACTCCAAGAAATGGTTAGAGGCAATGAGGTCAGAAATTGACTCAATGCACTCGAACCAAGTTTGGACCTTGGAAGATCCACCTAAAGGTATAGTACCTATTGGATGTAAATGGGTCTTCAAGATAAAGATAAGTGCCGATGAGAATGTAGAGACATTCAAAGCAAGACTCATAGCGAAAGGGCATAGTGAGCATGAAGGCATTGACTATCAGGATACTTTTTCACTAGTAGCCATGCTCAAATCCATCCGTATATTGCTTGTTATTGCAGCCTATTTCAATTGCAAAATATGGTAGATGGATGTAAAAATGATATTCTTAAATGGATATCTTGAGGAAGATATCTATATGGAATAATCACTAGGTTTCATATCCAGTGATGATGATCACAATGTATGCAAGCTGCAAAGGTCCATATATGAACTTAAGCAAGCATCTCAGAGCTAGAATGCTCATTTCAATGATGTAATCAAATTATTTGAATTCATCAAGAATGAGGAGTCCGATATTTTCAAAAAGATCAGTGGGAGCGCTATTATCTTCCTCATACTGTACGTGGATACATCCTCGTAATTAGGAATGATATTCCTATGTTGACTAAAGTCAAAATATAGTTATATAAGGAGTTCTCCATGAAAGATCTAGGAGAGACATTATTTATTCTAGGAATTAAGGTCTATAGGGACAGACTGAATGGGATGCTGGGTCTCTCACAGAAGATGTACATAGAGGAGGTGCTGAAAAGGTTCAGCATAAAAAACTCCAAGAAGGGTTTAGTATCCTTTAGACATGGCATTCATCTCTCCAACAAGATATGCCCTAGCTCAACTGAGGAGATTGAACGCATAAGAAAAATCCCTTATGCTTCGATAATAGGGAGCCTCATGTATACCATGCTATGTACATGACCTAATATTGCCCATGCTATGAGTGTTACGAGTAGGTATCAATCAAATCTAGGTGAAGAGTACTGAACTTTTGTGAAATGTATCCTTAAGTACTTAAGAAAGACTAAGGATATAAATGTATGCTTAAGTACTTGAGAAAGATTGAGGATATGTTTCTAATTTTTGATAATAGAAAACTTCAAGTTTAGGGATATGCAGACTCAAACTTTATGTCTGATATAGATGATCGAAAGTCGACATCTAGAAGTCTGTTTATTTATAACGGTGGAGCTGTCGGTGGAAGAGTTCCAAGCAGACGGTGATGGCTGACTCCACCATGGAAGTAGAGTACATCGCTATGTTGGAGACTGCAAAGAAGATATTCTGGTATAAAAAGTTTGCTTCAGAGCTTGGAGTGATGCCATTAGATACCGTCCCTCTGTATTGTGACAACAATGATGCCATAGTTCTAGCTAAGGAGCCAAGGTCTCACAAAAAATTCAAGTACATCGAGTGGTGATATCACCTCATTCGCGATTATCTCGAGAAGAGATACGTCAAGGTTAAGAGAGTTGACACTATAGATAATGTGGTTGACCCACTGACAAAGCCATTGAGCCAGTAGAAGATCGAAGCCCACCTTGAGATGATGGGACTTGGGTTTGTAGCTAATTGACTTTAGGTCAAGTGGAAGTTTATTAGCTGCATGCCCTAGAAGCCAGATTGGTTAAACACTTATAATACACTTCTAAAAGCAATTTTATAATTTTAATTATAAATTAATAAAAAGATTATTTTCTATCATAGTGTGTATTTAAAGTGTCTGTGATACATCCTTTGAGTTAATGGTAATGATAATTCATATTTTTATGAGTTAAAAATTTAAGACATGAATTTTTATAATTAACTCATAAACTGCTTTCGACCGTAGGATCATCACAAGGATGGTGGTTGATCTGAAAGATTGGTATACAATCACTTTCTTAGGATAGATGAGTCTTAAATCTATGGTGTGGAGATACCGAAGTGAGAGTATAGGTATTTGTTAGAGAATGAGAGCACTGAGCGTGACCACCTCAAGCAGTCATAAGGTAGTCTACCTTCTCATCGATAACTGGCTCGATGCTGTGGTAGTGTATCTGGTTGTTTGACCAAAGGTGCATTGATAGTTTACTCTGAGGATGTTATAGTTTGACTGCACCATAACTTGATCTCCTAGTCATTCAGAATCCTAAGATGTATATTGGCTATAGCATGTTCATTGTAGAAATTGGATTGTACCAATAGGTGATCTATCTATCTCGATAGATGAGGAGTAGCCCTATGATAATCATAAGATTGAGTCTTTAAGCCCATGGCCATGGTAGTGTAAAGATGATAGAAAGAGTTTCTATTAGGGTTTCACATCGGACTCGAATCAAATAATTAATTCATATGATGGATGTTGGGTTTGATGAGTTCACCTTAATCCTAATCCTGTCGGAGCTCAAGATAGAAGAACCCAATCACACAGATAGCTGCATCAAGAGGTTTGCTTTTAGTTCTAATGGATTATCACCATATACTGCTAGATGTCATTGGTGGATTTTGAGAGTAATTAGAATGATTTTGATGATCGATCATTGTAATTGTATGGATTAGAAAAGTTCTAGTCCAATGAAAGGTGTTTCGATAATGTCGATGATAGAGGTTGCGATATGTCTCATTACCATACAAAACTGAACCTAACTAGATCACACAAATAAAAATTTGGATTTGGATGTCATCAATTGAGCTAACCCAGTTTGGTTGGTTTGGATTAGATCCAATCAGGTTCAAGATAATCGTACTAGCACATGATTGAGCCTAGCTTTCTCCTTCTGTAATCTTTCTGATTCATCACAACCAAGTCAAATTTGATTTGACTTATTTTTGTATTTTGAATGAATTTATTTTTATCTGACTATAATTAGTCTAGGCTAGATTAATTGCAGAAATTAAATCCATTCCTAGTGCAATTGGACCAGGGTCAAAAGTTGACTTAATTGAAAGAATTGAGGGTCACCTAATCAGATGGTTCTAGAAAATTTTTTGGAATTTGTTTTGCTCTGATTTTTTGATATGTGATAGGGCTCAAGCCATGCTATGGTTTTGCCAAATTTTGTGATATATGGTGGTGTTTTGGCTAGGTTTTGATAGAGTTTAATTGGGATCAAACTCTTGAGGGAAGAGTCCTAGGCACAATGGACTCTTGCTTATCTACTCATGTTGCCCACTTTTTGTTTCATTTTTGATGAGAAAACTAGATAGGATCTAGTGGTTTGACATGGAGAATATTTTTAGATGTCCTTTTGATCAAATAATAAGTTATTTTGGTCAAAGAGGAGCTCTATGTGGCATTGGGATTAAAAACCTTTCTCCACGCCAAAGCTTCCTATCGCATGAAAATATTTTCCATGCCCAAGTTGCTATTGCCCATACCATATCCCACACCCCCTCTAATTCTCTCTCTCTCTCTCTCTCTCTCTCTCTCTCTCTCTCTCTCCTCTTCTACATGCCAAAAGTTGGGCACAAAATAGAGAAGGAGATCCAAGGATTTTGGCGCAAGATTCGGTATCTATGCGATGGTGTTCGTGAGACGGATAGGCTACCTTCAAGAATTATTTTGAAAAACTTACAGATCAGATTCAGATCTAATCTTTTGAAAAAAGATTTATGAGGAGAAAATGTCTAGATCTGTCTAAGTGGATATCGGTAGAGGCCAGGCGCGTGCGTGGCTCCTTCTAGAACCTCAAAAATGATCTAGATCATTATAAGATAATTAGATTATCCAATCAGGTACTTGAAATTAAATCTAATTTAATTTTACTTTTAATTTTTAATATCAGATCATCCTAATCAAATCTAAAAATTCTTAGATCTGATCAAATCATAAAAATTTTTATAGAAAAATCCATCTCAGATCTAATCATATCTGGATGATCCTGCTGCAGAAATTAAGATTTTTCTTCACTACCCTGACCAAGGATTTGCTAAATTGAAATATAATTGAACACAGCTTCCAAACCAGAGTGGTCAATCCCATCTTGACTAACACACTGACTCCTCAAGTACTTGACTATGCCCAAAAATTTTTTGTTACTAAATTAGAAATTTAGGTAGTCCGACACCAAAGTATAGTGAGTTGCTTGGAAGTCATCATGGTGATCTCAGATCGGAGGGATAATTATACCCATATTCTATCAGAGCAAATCTCAATAGCAGCAAAGCTCTAGAGTTGGTCACGTTTAGTATAAATGTACCCCTACATCTCACCTACATGTCATTCCAGTGTCTTTACACTCCTTGGTTAAGAGGACAACCAACCCATATGACACACAATGACCTACACTTGATAAATGTTGTCGTCCTTAGTAATAACGTATCATTTGATCATGAATAGATTTAAGGACTAAATAACAAATCTTTCTTTGTTGATTTTAAATAGTCCTAAGGACTTCACCACAACACAGGAGTTCATTAGAAGATGAAAGAATTTATGATAAAAAAATATCAAAATAATTTTTTTTATTTATAATTCATATACAAATACAAGAATCAGCATAACCATCAATAGGTTGATGATTAGTTTTGAGACACTATTTCCAACACAGTCTAAGTTTCCCAAGCCATATGAATTGCAAATAGCATACTCTATTATGTTATATACGATAACATACCTAAATTGAGCCTTATTAAGGACCAAGCCCTAACCACATTGCTATGAAACCTAAGTAAGCTCAAAATTGTACTACATTCATGATTGAACCTAACTCAAGCTCATTTTAAGCTCATTTCTAGTTTGGCTCGATTTCACTCAACCAAACTATTGATGGCCTTAAAAGGTTATCTATTAAATAGGATGGATTCATGGAGTGAGAGAGACTTCAATAGGAAGTACTTGCTTCCTGTTGATGGAAAATCTCATTTTCTATGGTAGGATTATGCAGATCCGATCAGATCTGAGATGGATTTTTTTAAAAAATTTTTAGATGATACAATCAGATCTAAGAGTTTTTAGATTTGATAATGATGATCTGATATTAAAAACTAAAAATAAAATTAAATTAGATTTAATTTCTTATCTTGTTTAGGTAATCTGATTACCCTGTGATGATCCTGATATTTTTTGAGGTTCTGGAAGGAGCCACACATGCACCTGGCTTCTATCGATATCCACTCGGATAGGATTTGGATGTCTTCTCCTCATGAATCTTTCCTCCAAAGATCAGATCTGAATCAAATTTGAAGAACCTTCAAAAAATTTGAGAAGGCTACTTGTCCATCTCACGAACACCGTCGCGTAGATACTGAACTCTTCATAATTTAATTAGATCTTCTTCTCTGATATGCGCCCAACCTTTGGCATGTAGAAGAAGGGGAGAGAGAAGATCTGAGTGGGTGTGGGAGATGGAAGGGGCGGCAGCATATGGATGTGGCAATCAGAATTCTTCTAAGGTCTTATGTGCAGGTGTTTTTATAGAAGATCCTTGCCATCTAGAATCCTAAATGATCAAGCAACTCATTTGCTTGATTATCTAGGACTCCAATCTGATAACCCATGTCGCCCACTTGATCTTTATTAGATTTTGTCACCCAAAACTCCTCCCAAGTTGGCGTGAAGAAAGGATAAAGAGGAGTCCATGGCGCATGGGACTCCTTCCTTCAAGAGTTTGATCCAAATCAAACTCTATTAGAAACTCAATCTAGGTACCACAAAAAATCATAAAATTAGGCTCACCCAAAGTATGACTCAAGCCCAATCACATATCCAAAAATTAGAGCAAAATTATTTTATAAAAATTTTTTAGAAGCCTCTGATCAGGTGACCCTCAATCTCTCAAATAGGTCAACTTTTGACCCTAGTCCATTTGCACTATGAATGGATTTAATTTCTATAATTAATTTGATTTGGACTAGTTCTAGTTAGATAAAAATAAACTCATTCAAGATACAAGAATGAGTCAAATCAAATTTGACTTAGTTACGATAAATTAGAAAGATTACAAAAGGAGAAAGTTAGGCTCAATCGTGTGCTAGTACGATTACCTTGAACCTGATTAGATCTAATCCAAATCAATCAAATTGGATTAGCTCAATTGATGACATCCAGACTCAAACTCTTATTTATATGATTTAGTTAGGTTCAATTCCATATGGTAATGAGATATATCATGATCTCTATCATCAACATCATCGAAATACCTTTTGATGGATCAAAACTTTTTTAATTCATACAATTAGAATAATCGATCATCAAAATCATTCTAATTGCTTCAAAAATCCATCAGTGACACCTAGCATTATATGGTGGCAACCCGTCAAGACTGAAAGCCAACCTCTTAGTGCAGTTACCTGTGTGATTGGATTCTTCTATCTTGAGACTCGATAGGATTAGGATTAAGGTGAACTCGTCAAACCTAACATCCATCATATAAATTAATCATTCAATTTGAGTCCAATGTGAAATCCTAATAGAAACTCTTTCTATCATTTTCACTCTGCCATGGCCATGGGCTTAAGTATTCAATCACATGATTATCATAAGGCTACTCCTCATCTATCGAGATAGATAGATCCTTTATTGGTGCAATCCAATTCCTACAGTGAACATGCTATAGCCAACATATACCTTAGGATTTCGAATGGCTAGGAGATCGAGTTATGATGTACTCAAACTATAACATCCTCAAGATGAACTATCGATGCACCTTAGGTCAAAGAACTAGATATGCCACTGCAGCATTGAGCAAGTCATCGAGGAGAAGATAGACTTCCTTATGACTGCTCGAGGTGGTCATGCTTAGTGCCCTCATTCTTTAATGAGTATCTGTACTCTCATTTCGATGTCTTCACACTATAGACTCAAGATACATTTATCCTAAGAAAGCGATCGTATATTAATCTTTCAGATCGATCACCATTCTCGTGATGATCTTACGATTAAAAGCAGATTATGAGTTAATTATGAAAATTCATGTCTCAAATTTTCAACTCTTGAAAGTATGAATTGTCATTACTATTAACTCAAAGGATGTATCATATATACTTTAAATACATACTATGATAGAAAATAATTTTTTTATTAATTTATAGTCAAAATTATAAAATTACTCTTAGAAGTGTATTATAAGTATCAACCAATCTGACTTCTAGGGCACACATCTAACAAACTCCCACTTGACCTAAAGCCAATTAGCTACAAATCTAAGTCCCATCTTCTCAAGGTGGGCTTCGATCTTCTGTTGGCTCAATGACTTTATTAGTGGATCAGCCACATTATCTACAGTGTCGACTCTCTTGACCTTGATGTATCCTTTCTCAAGATAATCATGGATGAGGTGATATTGCCGCTCGATGTGTTTGAATTTTTGGTGAGACCTCAGCTCCTTAGTTAGGGCTATGGCACCATTTTTATCATAATGCAGAGGAATGACATCTGATAGCATCACTTCGAGCTCTATGAGAAACTTCTTGTACCAAAATGCCTCCTTTGCAGCCTCTGACGTAGCGATGTACTCTGCTTCTATGGTGGAGTCTGCTATCACTGTTTGCTTGGAACTCTTTCAACTGATAGCTCCATCATTACAAATAAAAAGACTTTCAGATGTTGACTTTCGATCATCTATATCGGACATAAAATCTGAGTCTGTATACCCCGAACCTGGAGTTCTCCATTACTAAAAAGTTGAAACATATCCTTAGTTCTTCTCAAGTACTTAAGAATATATTTCATAGAAGTCCAGTGCTCTTCGCCTGGATTCGACTGATACCTGCTCGTGACTCTCACAGTATGGGCAATATCTGGTTGTGTACATAGCATGGCATACATGAGGCTCCCTATTGCTGAAGCATAAGGGATCTTACTCATGCATTCTATCTCTTAAGGTGTGATAGGGCACAACTTCTTGGAGAGATGAATGCCATGTCTGAAGGACACTAATTCCCTCTTGGAGTTTTTCATGCTAAACCTTTTTAGCACCTCCTTTATGTATATTTTTTGTGAGAGCCCCAACATCCTGTTCGGTCTTTACCTATAGACCTTAATTCCCAGAATAAAGGATGCCTCTCCTAGATCTTTCATAAAGAACTCCTTAGATAATCATATTTTGATTGTAGTCTACATGGGAATATCATTTCTAATTAGGAGGATGTTATCCATGTACAGTACGAGCAAGATAACAGCGCTCCCATTGACCTTTTTGAAAATATAAGGCTCTTCCTCATTCTTAATGAATCCAAACAATTTGATTACATCATTGAAACAAGCACTCCAGCTTCGAGATGCTTGCTTATGTCCATATATGGACCTTTGTAGCTTGCATACCTTGTCATCATTATCACTAGATGTGAAATCTAGTGGCTATTCCATATAGATATCTTCCTTAAGATATCCATTTAAGCATGCCATTTTTACATCCATCTATCATATTTCATAATCAAAATAGGCCACAACAACAAGCAATGTGCAAATAGATTTGAGCATAGCTACTGGCGAAAAAGATACTATACCTGTTGTTGTAGCAGGTATAGCAATCTCTGACCTCATTGTCTCTAACCATTTCTTGGAGTCAATATCTGATATCGTCTCATCATAGTTTTTGGGATCATTACCATGAACTCCATTTTCTATAAAGAATATTTTTTCTACGTCTTCTGATATAGTACCTAAGTACCTTTCAAAAGGATGGAAAATTTTTCTTGATCTATGAGATGAAGGAGGTAGTGTCTGGGTTGGCTCAATCTGATTGGATTCCATAGGTTTCTTAGCTCGTTTCTCATTGGAGACTTTCTTCTCGAGTCTAATCTACTTTCGATGCCACCATTTTGAATAAACTATTTTTCAAGGAAGATGGCATGTCGACTCACAATCCCATTATGATCTTTCGGGAGATAGAAATAATATCCCAATGATTCTTTAGGATATCTAATAAATCAAGATCTAAAGAACCTAGACTCTAATTTATCTGCTTATTATTTCTTAACATGGGTTGGACAATTCTAAATTCTGAGATGACTTAGACTTGATTTCTTACCATGCCAAATCTTATATGGTGTGGTAGGAACGATCTTAGAGGAAACCCATTCAGTAAATATATAGCAGTCATCAGACTATATCTCCAAAGAAACTTAGGGAGGTCCGTGAAGCTCATCATGGATCGGACCATATCTAATACGGTCCAATTTTTCCATTCTAAAATCTCATTGAGTTGAGGCATTCTAGGTGGAGTCCATTGAGAGACTATGCCATTGTCCTTAGGATAGTCTAGAAATTTTTGACTAAGGTATTTGCCTCCTTGATCTGATTGAAGAATCTTAATGAGTTTTTCTGTTCATTTTTCTACTTCAAGTCTGAATTCCTTAAACTTTTCAAAAGCTTCAGACTTATGTTGCATCAAATATACATACCCATACCAAGACGAGTCATCAGTATAGATGATGAAGTAGACATAATTGCCCCTGGCCGGCACATCAAAAGGGCTGCATACATCAGTATGTACTAGAGCAAGTAGGTCTATGGCCCTTTCCCTATGTCCTACAAAAGAAAGATTGGTCATTTTACCATGAAGGCATGATTCATAAATCGGATATGACTCGGAAGTCAACAAACTCAATAGCCCGAATTTCTTCAATTTGTTAATCCTATCTTTAGCTATATTACCTAGCCTAAGATGCCAAAGATACCTATCTTTTAGACTATCCCTAGGTCACTTTGATTCCATGGCATTCACATTTTGCTTGATATTAAAAATAAAAATATCAATATGTAATTGATAGAGATCATTTATAAGGAAACCACTTGCAATTTTATTTCTTTCATAAAGAATATTACAATGGTTCTTAAGAAAACTAATTACATAGCCTTCTTGTGCTAAACATGAAATAAAAATTAAATTTCTACTTGCTGCAGGCACACAAAAATAGTCTCTAAGAACTAAATCTAATTCTGATGGTAATTGTAGAGGATAGGTTCCCACATCTATAGCAACAACTCTTGCTCCATTTTCGATGCGTAGGATCATCTCACAATCCCTCAGCCTCCTACTCTCCTTAAGATCCTGCATGAAAGTGCATAAGTGAGCACTAGAATCAAAGTCAAGCATCCAACTAGATGTAGAAGAAACCATAAGGTTAGATTCTATAACGAGCATACCTCCAGAAGGACCTGCCTCCTTCTTGTTCTTCAGGCTGGCCAGATAAAGAGGATAGTTCCATTTCCAGTAGCCATCAGTATTATAATGGAAATACTTTTCTTTGTTGACCTTTTTTTTTGGCTCTATCTTCTTCTTCTTCCCACCATCCACCTTCTGCTTCTTCATGGACTTCTTCTTTTTAAAAGACTTTCTCTTGAAAGAAGTTTGCTCCACAGTAAGTACGGAGCCTTTAGAATCTTTCATAGAAAGCTCAACAGTAACCAACATGTTCATAAGTTCAGCCAAGATATTCTGAAGTTTATGCATATGATAGTTCATAATGAACTGCCCATACGCATCAGTCAAAGACTATAGAATTATATCAATCTACAGATCTTGATCTAACTTGACACTGAGCTTTTCAAGCTCTTCTAAGTCCTTGATTATCATTAGACAATGATCTTGGACTGACTACCCATCATGCATCTGATCCTTAAAAAGTCTCTTAGTGATTTGATATTTGGCTGCGTGACTTTGTTTGCCAAACAACTCTTGCAGGTGAGCCAACATTTGGTGGCTAGTCTTAATATATTCATGTTGACACTGGAGCTCATCAGACATCGAGCCTAACATGTAATACCTAACTTTGTTATCTTCATCTGTCCACTTCTCAAGAGATGCTCTTTGATCAATGGATGGATGGACTAGTAAGGTGGGAGGATCTTGGTCCAACACATGAGTTAACTTCTTAAAATCCAAAATAATTTTGAAGTTTCGAAGCCAATCCTTATAGTTAGGTCCGGTCAGTCAATGGATGTCCAGGATATGGGCTAGTGGGTTGGAAGCAGACATTTTTCTATAGAGAGTCAAAATTTTTAGTCAGATTTTATAATTAAACTTAATCAATTTATTTAGAAATTTTATTTTTAAATAAATTAGGCTTCCACTATTTACTCAGATCCCTACACTTTCTTGAAAGAGATGCAAAAATCTTCATGATTATTAATTTTTAATGGGTGGTGCGGTCCCACTGACTACCTCATCAAATAGTTATTGATGATGGATCAATCGATGAGTGGACAACTCTTGTCCAATGATTCTCTAATCATGGTGCACCCAAATCTGATCTCTAATTCATGAATCTCATCGTGTTTGAAATATTGATCCACTCCTTAGTTAAGTCAAACCCACCATTTGCATAAATTGGATTTCTGATTGGGTCCCTCACCATATCCAAAATATTGAGCCCAACCCATCCTCCAATCCATAGTATCCAATGTCTAATAAATATGGTTGCATCTTTTCGATGCAGCTGAGCCACTATAACCAATCGAGAACAATCAACCCTAGAAAGGGCCTGCACATCTACAATGGTAGAAGACCTTAGACTTAATATTTACTTAGGAAGATTTAATTTTGGTCTCTTTAAACTTGACTTGACTTAGTCATAACAATTATAACTAACCTAGTGGCATGGGTTGGCTCGAATTGTTAGCCACCACAAATCAGAACTGTGTCGACATAAATGGTCAGGTAAGTGAGACCGGTGGAAGAGATATGTCATTAACTCGACAAGAATACATTCAGGTCAAGTAGCTTCCAATTAAAAATCAGTCGATCATATTTGCCAGACTTACCTTATATATCAAATTATCAAATCAGAATCAGTTAGATTAGCCTATAATTCAGGCTCGAACCATGGAGCCAAATTAGGTCTTGACTTGATTGAGTCACATCTCAATGTGATTCAATCTTGACCCAGACTTAATCCTACTAGACTGATCAAATCTAAGCTTTTTTTGATCTGACCTAACCAACTCTTGATTCGATTTGATCAATTGATAGACCTAATTGAGCTACCCAAGTCCGAATCCAATTTTATGAATATATCTTAGATTTAAAAATTTATAATTTTTAGATCTAATTAATTTTATAATTTTAATTCTTAATTAAGTTTTGGATTCATGAACAAAACATGTAATAAAATTTTAGGATTTCAGGATCTAGCATTTTATAGAAAATAAGTTTTGGTTTTTGATTAAGAATGAATGCGCAGCACTCCTACACATCATAAGAATACTCCATCAAATGGGAGGAGAGGGTCTTTAAACTCTAATTTATTCTTATGACTGGATGGCCAAGGGGAACGCCTTAATCAGAAATATAATTTTTACTATAAAACTAGTTAGATCTAAATCATATATCGCATATACAATTAATGATCTAACATATACATATTTTGTATACATCTCATGTATCATAACTAAATTAAATATGCATGCTTTTAGATCTAATATATCATATATAATATCTAAAAAATAAAATTTAAATTTGATAACATCAAATAAAACTATTCTAGATATTTATAGAACTATTCTATGACTAGTCTAAGTATGCATCTGACATATCTCATATGAATAAATTAAAATTTTATTTTTTATTTTTTAAAACTTGTTATAATAATTATAACTTCAAAAAAATAAAAATTAAATAGATCTAAAATTATTTTTAATTAAATTAAAAATATGATTATGCTAGACTACACATAGAACTATTCTATACCTAGTTTAGTCATGCATCTCATACATTATAGATCTAAGTAATTCTAATTTTAATTTTTTAATTTTATATTTAATCATATCTAATGTGATATCTAAAATTTTTTAATATCAAATTATAAATCAAAATTAAATTAGATCTAAAATAGATCTAAAGAACTACTAACGTAACTCTGATACCAATTGAAGAAAAATCTCATTTTCCGCTGCAGGATCGTGTAGATCTGATCAGATCTAGGATGAATTTTTTTAAATAATTTTTAAATGATCTAATTAGATCTAAGAGTTATTAGATCTAATAATAATGATCTGATATTAAAAATTAAAAATAAAATAAAATTAAATTTAATTTTTTATCTTGTTTGGATAATCTAATTATCCTACGATGATCCTGATCTTTCCTAAGGTTCTGGAAGGAGCCATGCATGCACTTGATCTCTACCGATATCCACTCAGGTAAGATCTAGATGTCTTCTTCTCATGAATTTTTTCTTCAAAGATCAGATCTGAATCTAATCTGAAGAACCTTCAAAAAATTTGAGAAGGCTACTTGTCCGTCTCACAAACACCATCGTGTAGATGCTGAACTCTTCACAATTTGATTAGATCTTCTTCTTTGATTTGGGCCCAACCTTTGGTATGTAGAAGAAGGGGAGAGAGAGGATCTAAGGGGGCATGGGAGATGGAAGGGGTGGCAGCATATGGATGTGGCAATCAAAATTCTTCTAAGGCCTCATGCATAGGTGTTTTTATAGAAGATCCTTGTGCCTTCTAGACTCCTAAATGATCAAGCAACTCATTTGCTTGATTATCTAGGACTCCAATTTGATAACCCATGTCGCCCACCTGATCTTCATCAGGTTTTGTCACCCAAAACTCCTCCCAAGTTGGCATGAAGAAAGGATAAGGAGGAGTCCATGGTGCATGGGACTCCTCCCTTCAAGAGTTTGATTCAAATCAAACTCTATTAGAAACCCAATCTAGGCACCACCAAAAATCATGAAATTAGGCTCACCCAAAGTATGACTCGAGTCCAATCACATATCCAAAATTAGAGTAAAATTATTTTCAAAAAATTTTCTAGAAGCCTCTGATCAGGTGACCTTTAATTCTCTTAAATAGGTCAACTTTTGATCCTAGTCCATTTGCACTATAAATGGATTTAATTTCTATAACAAATCTAATCTGGATAGGTTTCAGTTAGATGAAAATAAATCTATGCAAGATACAAGAATGAGTCAAATTAAATTTGACTCCATTGTGATGAATTAGAAAGATTACAGAAGGAGAAAGTCAGACTCAATCGTGTGCTAGCACGATTACCTTGAACCTGATTGGATCTAATCCAAATCAATCAAACTGGATTAGCTCAATTGATAACATCTAGATGCAAACCCTTATTTGAGTGATCCAGTTAGGTTCAGTTCCATATGGTAATGTGATATGTTGCGATCTCTATCATCGAAATACCTTTCGATGGATCAGAACTTTTTTGATTCATATAATTAGAATGATTGATCATCAAAATCATTCTAATTGCTTTCAAAATCAATCAATGATACCTAGCAGTATATGGTGGCAACCCATCAAGACTAAAAGCAAATCTCTCGGTGTAGTTACTTGTGTGATTGGATTTTTTTTATCTTGAGTCAATATCATGATTATCATAAGGCTACTCATCTATCGAGGTAGATAGCTTCCTTATTGGTGCAATCTAATTTCTACAGTAAACATGCTATAGCCAAGATACACCTTAGGATTTTGAATGGCTAGAAGATCAAGTTATGGTGTAGTCAAACTATAACACCCTCAAGATAAACTATCGATGTACCTCAGATCAAAGAACTAGACACACCACTGCAGCATTGAGCTGGTCATCGATGAGAAGGTAGACTTTCTTTTGATTGCTCGAGGTGGTCACGCTCAGTGCCCTCATTCTCTAACAAGTATCTATACTCTCACTCTGATATCTCCACACCATAAACTCAAGACACATGTATCCTAGGAAAGCGATCGTACACCAATCTTCTGGATCGATCACCATCCTCATGATGATCCTACAATTGGAAGCAATTTATGAGTTAATTATTAAAATTCCTATATCAAATTTTAAACTCTTAAAAATTTGAATTATCATTACCATTAACTCAAAGAATGTATCACAGACACTTTAAATACACACTATGATAGAAAATAACTTTTTTATTAATTTATAGTCAAAATTATAAAATTTCCCTTAGAAGTGTATTATAAGTATCAGCCAATCTGACTTCTTGGGCATACATCTAACACCTGCTTGATAAATAAATACTTCCTGATAGCCAATATGCCATCTAAAACCATTAAGCATGTATACTAGGTTCATATTTTCCCTTGGGACTTGTTTGGATGGCCGACTAGCTAATCTAGCGATAAGTTCTTTCTACTTGAGAATGATTTAAGAAAGCCTATTCTTTCATTATCTCAATTTTTCAAGGATGTGATAAGTCATATTTATGTTGGAATTAGTTATCCTTAGTTTTTAGTATAAGAGCTATTGGCAGCCTACCTGCATATCTTAAACCATGTTTTTATGTCTCCATCTTTTTATCAACTCCTCTTCATGCAGTGACATAGAAAATGAAAGAGTGTACATGATAGCCCACATCACAATAGAAGCAGCAATTGGATCCTCCTTGGACCTGCTAACATGTGGGAAAATATTTGTATTTGTGAAATGAAATTAGAGATGTCAATGGAGGCCAGTAAGCTAACATGATTGAAACCAACCCACAATATAGGGTTTGAGGCCAAAAAATAGATTCAGTAAGCTATTAGGTTGTATTTGAGTCTTTAAACTAGCGGCAAACTCTTATTATGTTGGGTTTGGATTGAAATAAATCATACCCAAAAAACCAAAACCTAACCTTGGCACATGTACACACACGCGCGCACACACACACACACACATACACATTTTATGTATGTATGCATGTGTATGTGTATATGCATATGTGTGTGTGTGTGGATTTGTACACACATTCATACATATGTACACATATAGTTGTACATATATATGTACATGCATATAGAGAGGGAGAGAAGGGGGGGCTAGACTTGGCCTGATTCAAGTGGATCTCCACTCAGATTTAGTAAGATTTTGATAGGACAATGGAGATCCTACATTCTGAGCTATTGGATATAATCTACTATATCTAAATAGCTTATGTGAAAAAAAAAGATTTAAAGATCCCTAGCCAATGCATCAAGTTATCAAAAAGTATAAATAATTTAATTTTATTTAAACTATCTAATTGTTTGACCACTTTATGTATAGGCCATAAATCTCAAAATCATATGATTTTTTTGTTTAATTAATTTAGATATAGGAGATCATATCTAATGGCTTAGATCATCAATATAGGATCTCCTTTCACACATCTGTATATGTATATATGTATGTATGTATGTGTGTGTGTGTGTGTATTTGTATATATTTGTATTGATATGTATATGTATACGTATATATATCCATCCATCCATCCATCGATATACCACACACACACACTCATATATATACACTGTTGCCCAGCAAGACAACCCAAGAAGGGGGGGGGGTGAATTGGATTTTTTAAAATTTAAGCAAGTAATGCGATATTTTCTAAAACTAAGTGAAGTATTTTATGTGTGGTAGAGTATAGTATAACTGAATATGCAAAAATGTAAATGCAATGGAAAGCAAGAAACAAAAGCAATCATAAACACCAAAGAATTTATAGTGGTTCAGTGCTCCTTGCACCTACGTCCACTCCCGAAGATCCACTTAGAAATTTCACTATAATATCTCCAAAATTATAGTCGGATAGTTTTTTCAAGGCTCACTATCCAAAATCTAGTTGATTTTACATCAGATCACCAACCAGAACTAATCTCTAAGCCAATCCTTGGCTTACAATCCAATTCTCAAGTTTGGATAGGCCTTCATCTTAGCTTCAAAATCCTATTGAAGCTAAGTTACAAGAAGTACAAGGATTAAACAACAAAAATAAAAACAAAGCTCCTTTAATTAGCAAGAAAGTTGATGAAGCTTGTGGAATCTTTTTTGATGGATGCTTTTGAATAGATTGAACTTGTCTTCTTGTTGAAAGAAATCTCTTGATTTGATGTTTCTTGGAGCTGGGAGTGTAATGTTCTCTTTTCAAAGCTTTTTGGATTCTTTTACTTCACTTTTGATTCCTTTCAATGATTGATATGTCATCTCACTTTCTTCAGGTATTTTGTAGCTTATTCCCTACATTTGGTAGGCTAGATAGATATTTTTGGTCGTTAAAGGATTGAAAAGAGCCATTTGGAATCAATCTGTGCACTTCTAAAATTTTTGCAAAAACTAGTCGTTGGAGCTCGAGTCGAAGCTCGAGTTGACTCATCCCTCTGCTCGAGCTCGAGTTGAAGCTCGAGTCGACTCAACCGTCAGCTTGTGACCATTCTGCACTTTGTTCCAAAAATCATGTTCTCTATATTTCTTCTGAGACTTTGACTCGAGGAGCTCGAGTTGAAGCTCGAGTCAAAGCCCGAGTCGACTCATCTCTCTACTTGAGGCCTTGTCGAACTATGTTCCAAAAATTTTATTCTCTGTATTTTCCTATGACCTCGACTCAAAAAACTCCAACCGACTCAGTCCTCTATTCGAGACCATGCCAATTAAAACTCTCACATGCCAATCTTCTTTTTTGTGCCGTTTCAGCTCGAGCTGAATCAGGGATCGAATAAGGGATTGACTCAAGGTCCTTTTATGCTAAAAATTTTTACTTCGATCAGTTGATTTTATTTTCAATTTTGATTTTGAGATATCTCTTTTAGGCCTTGTTTTAAGTATGATTCATGCCTCAAAAGCCTCTAACTTTTCTTTACCAACTTTCAAATGCATTTTTAGGGATATTTCATTTGATACTCTAAAATGCATCCTGAAACATGATCTTAACAAATTCATTAGTCCAAACATATACTCAAATATTTTGTTACTCATCAAAATCAATCTTTGGGGTTAACAATCTTTCCTTTTTTGATGATAACAAAACTTTGAGTATATGAGCAAAAAATATATAACATGAATGTATTGAGGATATTTTCAAAATACTGAAGATTTAATCCTTTTTATAGTTTTATATTTAGCTCCCCCTTAATTCATGCTCATATTTTTAAGGTCTTATTAATTCAGAGGTAAATTTTTTGCTTGTACTTATTTGAATGATAATCTATCAACATTTATCATTAATATGTAACATGCATGAATTCTTTTTATTGAATAGTCATATTTTACATGTCCCAAGCTTACTTTTGGTACATAGAGTATGTATCATGGCACAATCTTATTGTTACCCAGAGGTAGCAACCCAAGAGGGGAGGATGAATTGGGTTCTTATAAAATTTTAATCAAATTTACTTTCTAAATAAGTATGTGCTTTGATTTTAACCAAAGTGGTATGATGAAATGTATACAATATAAGTAGTGGAATTAAGATAACAAAATCAAACTATGAAAGTAAAGCAAGAATTATAAGAATGCAAAGTATGCAAAGAAAAAAAAAGAGTACAACACAAACACATAAAAATTTATAGTGGTTCGGTGCAACACGTACCTACGTCCACTCTCCAAGCTTTTCTTAAAATTTTTACCATAATCTACTTTGATTATAGTGTGTTTATTTTTCAGACTCACAAATAAACCTAGTTGGTTTTCACAGAAGCACTAACCAAAATATAACATTGTTAGTTTTTTGGGTTCGTTAACAATCCAGTTGATTTTTCAGGCTCACCAACCAAAATCTACAATATCCAATTTCGAGATTGGATAGGCCTAATCCTCAAGTTTTTTTCTCTAAAAAAAACTTGTAAAGAAATTAAAATCACAAATGAAAGTTTCAGCATGGTATAAAAAATAGAATTTAAGCTCTTTTAAATTCTAAAGAAGAAGCCGATGATGGACTCGATTGAAGCTTGACTTCTTTAAATTATGCTTGAGAGGATGTGGAAGATGTTGGAGAAGCTTGCTTTGAATGCTTGCTGAAATCTGTGCATAACTTTTTTCTCTTTTTTTTTCTTTGGATATTCAATGTTCCTTACCGAAACTAATAAAAATTCTCTTTAAATCCCTTTTTATGTTCTTTTTCAATTGATTCTCCACCTTTTAAATACCTTTAGAGATAGTTAGAGGAGAGTTCTAGCCATTGGAAGCTCTAAAATAGTTATTAGGATCAAAAAATAGTTATTGTAAAACTATCCATTGAAGGCTGTCTGCACAAAATGAGACCTCTCAATTTTTCACGAGATCTCTCATCAGATTTCGAGACATCTCCATTCTAAATCGAGATGTCTCATCGAAATCACGAGATCTCTCAAGAATCCTACGAGACCACTCACTCTCAGAGCATAGAAACTAAGTTTTTATCTTCTGAGATTGAGATGTCTCGAGTTCAACTTGAGACCTCTTGAAATCATGCCAGAACTATGTTTGGGCATGCCAGTCCACTCGAGAGCTCTCAAAAAAATTTTGAGATGTCTCGACAATTATTCCAAGACTATTTTGAGGGATTTTTGCTTCCAATCAAGAAGATTTAATTTTTATTTAAATTCTACTTTATATCTTTCTTATTTTGGTCAAAGAGCACTCTTTCTTCTAATTTTTGGAAGCTTAAGAAAAATTTCTTCTTTAAAAATCTTGACTTAATAAATTTTTGTAGATCTTTTCTTAAAATGATTCTTCAATTTAAATATCTAAAAAGATCTACATCTACTTATGAAATACATGGTTAAATACTCAAACACTCAAAGTTTGACAATCATTAAAATCAATTATGGGATCAACAATCTCCCCCTTTTTGATGATGGTAAAACTTTGAGTATATGCATAATAAAAATAAATAATATATTTCAATGCATTTTTCTAATATGTATCATGAAGACATGAAGTACTAGATCAAATACATGAATGCACACTTCATGAATATTCTTAATTAATTTTTAAAATATTAAAACTTTAAGTTTCTTAAGCATCAATCCTTCAACCATATACTCAATATACTTCTCTTTCTTTTTGACAACATCAAAAAGCTCATAGAAAAAAATAAGAAACCATCAAAATTAACATTAAAGCATTAAATTGAGAGATGTATTAAGTTCATAAAATCAATTTAAATGAATCATCTTTCTTTCAAAAATTTGTCCTTTAATTCAAACTAAGTTTCAAATATTTATTTTAATTTCAAAAGGCTCTCCCTCTTTTTGAATTAATATGATCTTTAATCAGATTTTTAGATATACACTTTTAAACTTTAAGGAGAATAGAGCTTTTCAAAAGATTTAAACATGAAATCAAGCATAGCATTTAATTCAATATTCAATCTTTTTTTTCTTAAGAAATTTTAGCCAATTAAATTCGAGAAAGGTATGTATCGAGAATGTATCAAACCAAATAAAATAAGCAGTATCAAAAAAATAGATAGTTATATTTTCAAATTCATTATTTTGAGTAAAAATTATTTCAAAATAAATAATTCATAAGGATTTGGCAATGCACATTAGAAATTTGGGATCGAATTTAAATTTTCAAACGAGTTTTAAAATTTAGTTTAAAAATTCATTTCTTAGAGTAAGAATATATTTTTAAATTTAATTTAACTCTAATCATTTGCCAAAAATGATCATACAAATGAAGTTTAAAGTTTGGCACATGAAAAGTTTAGTATTGTATTTATCAATGAGCTTCAAAATTATAAGAATGTATCAAAATCAATTTATTTGGAGTAAGAATATATCTTAAACTTTTTTTCACTCCAAATAGTTTTCAAAAATGATTTGATAATCAAATCAAAAGTATATAGATCAAATGGAATCATCATATTAAGGCTCAAAAGTATATTGAAATCAATGTTCATTTACCTTAATATAAGCTAATTAAAATTTTCAATCAAAGCTAGATAATATCACTCCCCTTATTTTTCATAATTAATGCTGGATAAATTTACTTTTTAATTTTTCTCCTTCCTTTTCTTTTAAATCAAGCAGATTAAACATGAATTTAACTATTAAATTTAGATTTTCTAGATTTGAAAGATATTTTCAATTTTAAAGCTCTTTTCAAATAATTGATCATTTCTTCTTTAATAATTGCTTTTTATTACTTTAGCAAATAATATTATTTTAAAATTAAATATAATTTAGAAGTATAAGCATCAATTGAGTGAAATAAGCATTAATCAAATAATATATTTACTCAATTAAGTTCAAAAAAATATATGAGATTCTTTGAATTTATGTCAAGAGATATCATATCAAGAGTATATCAATATAAAATAGATTTAAGACATTATATCCAATTCTTTTACCAAAAAATAATACAATAAAATACAAGACAAGAATGATACCAATCATACCAAGAGTGAAAATTTTTTTAGGAAGAAATTTTTTGATACCAACTAAACTGAAATTTAGATCAAATCATGATTTTCTTAATAGTTCAATACCATTTAAAGATTAATTTATAAATTCAGCTTGATACCAATTATTTTAGTTTTGAATTGATAAAGATGAATTAATTCAATTTAAATAGTTTTTAGGATTTTGAATGATAAATCAATTTGAATTAATATCAGCAAATCAATCAAGATAAATCATAAAAAAGTTATTAGTAATTCTTCAAAAAGATCAACTCTTCCTTTTTTTAAGAAATATCAAGCAATCATAGGTTCAGAAAAGATATGTATTTTTGAATTTATCTCAAATGATATTATATCAAATGATATAGCAGTGCAAAACTAGATTTGAAACAAAAGTATTTTTCTCTTTTTTGCCAAAAGATAAATCAATTAAATACATAGCAAATAGCAAGCTGTTTGATACTAATTACTTAAAACTGAAGTCCTATTTAAAAGTTTAGCTTTAAGGATAAATGAAAACTTTTTTGAAACATCTTGCTTGATGTCAACTTTAAAAGATTCAAGAAGACCATTTTTCAAATTCAATTTTCAAACTTAATCAATTGAAATAATGTATGAATATTCATTAATAAATTCTCTTTTAAGATCAAAAAAGAAAATCAAATTAATGATCAAGAAGGATATTCATATTAATTTGGGAGAGGATCCAAAATTAATCAATTAGGGGTATGATAATCTAACAAATCAATTATAATCAAATCAAGTTTAATCTAGATAATTATTCTATGGGATTAGGTTCAACTAGAGAATTTCAAATTCTTAGGAGTAAACCTAAAGATGTAATGCAGATGACTACATCAAGCACTTAATTTTTATGATTGAATATTTTATTTTCAAGTACTTAGATCATGCAAATTTTTTTTTTTTTATAGAATATTTCTACATTTAAGCATCTTATGGGGGATTGTCAAACTTAGTTCAATTTTTAAGTTTAGCACCTAAATAGTTTCATATACAATCAAGCTCATAACAATTTAGATTTCTTAGTTAATTGAAGATTAATATAGCATGATACAAATAATTGAACAAGCATGTTGAATTTAGAATAGAATAATAATCTTAAAATGAGTAATCAACAGAATATATTAGTTTTGATCAATACATCAAACTTTTAATTTATGGAGTATGATCACTTTAAACAAAGATAAAATCATCAAAATCAATCAAACATACTCAAAATTATGCTAGTTAATAATTAGAATATATTTACTAGATAATGATGGCATGATGTGAGAAAAGTTTAGATTTTACCAAATCTCATCACCCATCCAATTTCATTCCTAAGGCATCCATTCATAATATTATTTTCTTTTCATTCCATCGGATCCTTGATGTACCTGCAAAATTATTAACTAGATTTTGGTACCCAAGCTATCTTAGGTCCATTGAGGTTAGAGCTTATGGTTCCTTTTGGAATCCATATTTGCTTTATCAAGGCTTGGCTAAATCTTTTAAAGTTGCATTCCAAAATTTTATGGTCAATTTAATTATATTTAAAGCATTTAATGGTATGATCTTTAGTTGAAGCTCTTATAAAAATATTTCTAGTATTTTGCTGCTTTCTAGAAATATTAAAATTAGTTTCTATTTTATTGAAAATAGTCTCATTAACTTTTACCACAGATTGGAGATTTTGAAAACTAATGGTAAACTTTTCAACAATAGGTTTTAAAACTTCAATCTCTCTTCCTAATTTTTTGTTTTCTTTCAGGTGCTCTTTTTTCTCATTTAAAAGATTTTCATTTTTTTTTAAGAAGAATCTTAAAGTATCATCATTCTTTTTAAGCTCCATAGTTTCTTTAACTAAAGAATTTTTAGATTTAATCCATTCTTCTTTTTCTTTAGCCAAAGTATTCTTTTCTTGCAAGATATCTTCTTTTTCAATCAATAGTTTATTCTTTTCATCAGCTAGAAGAAGATTAGATCTTTTAAGCTCTTTATTTTTTAGCCTTAGTTTTTTGTATTCATCCATTAAATTGCTAAAGGCTTCAAATAACTCATCGAATGTGAACTTGAAGGAGTTTTTAGATTTTACCTCATCCTCAATGATCATGAGGGAAAGATTTTTCACTTTCTTTCCTTCATCCGAGCTTGAAGTATCATTGTCATCCCAAATTCCTAGCATAGCTCTTTTCTTGATCCTTTTGAAATACTTTTTGAGTAGAGGACAATCTGGCTTGTAGTGTCCCCTTTTGTTGCAGTTATAATAGGTGACACTCTTTCTTTCTTTTTCTTCTTCCTTTTCTTTCTTCTTTATAGTTTTCTTTATGAGGAACTTCTTGAATTTACTTATGAGTAGCTTCATGTCCTCATCATCATCTTCACTCACTTCTTCATCTTCTTCTTCTTCTTCTGACTCATCGCTTTCTTCATATTTTGCAATGAATTTGAAAGTGATGGACTTCATCTTTCTTGGCTCTTCTTCTTCTTTCTTTTGAGCCCAATTCAACTCATGAGTTATGAGTGAACCCATCAATTCTTCTAGGGATAGCTTGGTGAGGTGTTTTGCTTCTTGTATGGTTGTCACTTTTACTTCCCATTCCTTTGGCAAAGATCTTAAAACCTTGTAAATAAGTTCATAGTTAGTAAAGGTTTTGCCAAGACCATTTAGAGCATTAATAATATCTATAAATTTAAAAAATATTTTAAAAATTGACTCATATTTTTTTATTTTAAATATTTCATATTTATGAATAAGCAAATTAATTTAAGAGTCTTTTAGTTGGCTTGTTCCCTCATGAGTCACTTCCAATCTTTCCTAAATTTTCTTTGCTAATGTACAAGTGGATATTCTATTAAATTCTTGTACATCAAGAGAGCAATAAAGAACATTGATGGCTTTAGCATTTAATTGAGCCATCTTCTTATCAAAATCATTCTAATTCTTTTTTGGTTTGGGAGTAGACATACCATTAATTTCAATTATGGATGCGTGTGGTCATTTAGTTATGACTTTCCACATATCATAATCTAAAGCTTGTATGAAAATTTTCATTCTAGCTTTTCAAAATATATAATTTATTCCATTAAATAGTGGTGGTCTAGATGTGGATTGGCCCTCAATAAATAATAAACCAAATGGGGTTGCTTTGATCTTTTACTCTTTTAATCGATAGATTAATAAATAAATATTAGAGCACCTGATACCAATTATTGCCCAAAGATAGCAACCCAAGAGGGGGGGGGGGGGGGTTGAATTGGATTCTTATAAAATTTTAATAAAATTTTACTTTCTAAACAAGTATGTGCTTTGATTTTAACCAAAGTGGTGTGATGAAATATATGCAATATAAGCAGCAGAATTAAGATAACAAAATCAAACTATGAAAGTAAAGCAAGAATTATAAGCATGCAAAGTATGCAAATAAAAAGAAGAAAAGAGCATAATACAAACATACAGATTTATAGTAGTTTGGTGCAACCAGCACCTACGTCTACTCTCTAAGTTTTTCTTAGAATTTTTACTATAATCTACTCTTGATTACGGTGTGTTTGTTTTTCAGGCTCACAAATAAATTTAGTTGATTTTCATAGGAGCACCAACAAAAACCTAATATTGTTAGTTTTTTAGGTTCACTAACAATCCAGTTGGTTTTCTGGGTTCACCAACCAAAACCTATATTGTCTAATTTTGGCCTTGAATGGGCCTAATCTCCAAGTTTCTTTTCTCCAAAGAAACTTATAAAGAAATTAAAATTACAAATGAAAGTTTTAGCATAGTATAAAAAATAGAGTTTAAGCTCTTTTAAATTCTAAAGAAGAAGCTGATGATGTGCTCGATTGAAGCTTGACTTTTCTTCAAATTATGCTTGAGAAAATGTGAAAGATATTGGAGAAGCTTGCTTTGAATGCTTGCTGAAATATGTGCATAATTTTTTTCTCTTTTCTTTTTTCCTTCTTTTTCTTTAGCCAAAGTATTCTTTTCTTGCAAGATATCTTCTTTTTCAATCAATAGTTTATTCTTTTCATCAGCTAGAAGAAGATTAGATCTTTTAAGCTCTTTATTTTTTAGCCTTAGTTTTTTGTATTCATCCATTAAATTGCTAAAGGCTTCAAATAACTCATCGAATGTGAACTTGAAGGAGTTTTTAGATTTTACCTCATCCTCAATGATCATGAGGGAAAGATTTTTCACTTTCTTTCCTTCATCCGAGCTTGAAGTATCATTGTCATCCCAAATTTCTAGCATAGCTCTTTTCTTGATCCTTTTGAAATACTTTTTGAGTAGAGGACAATCTGGCTTGTAGTGTCCCCTTTTGTTGCAGTTATAATAGGTGACACTCTTTCTTTCTTTTTCTTCTTCCTTTTCTTTCTTCTTTATAGTTTTCTTTATGAGGAACTTCTTGAATTTACTTATGAGTAGCTTCATGTCCTCATCATCATCTTCACTCTCTTCTTCATCTTCTTCTTCTTCTTCTGACTCATCGCTTTCTTCATATTTTGCAATGAATTTGAAAGTGATGGACTTCATCTTTCTTGGCTCTTCTTCTTCTTTCTTTTGAGCCCAATTCAACTCATGAGTTATGAGTGAACCCATCAATTCTTCTAGGGATAGCTTGGTGAAGTGTTTTGCTTCTTGTATGGTTGTCACTTTTACTTCCCATTCCTTTGGCAAAGATCTTAAAACCTTGTAAATAAGTTCATAGTTAGTAAAGGTTTTGCCAAGACCATTTAGAGCATTAATAATATCTATAAATTTAAAAAATATTTTAAAAATTGACTCATATTTTTTTATTTTAAATATTTCATATTTATGAATAAGCAAATTAATTTAAGAGTCTTTTAGTTGGCTTGTTCCCTCATGAGTCACTTCCAATCTTTCCTAAATTTTCTTTGCTAATGTACAAGTGGATATTCTATTAAATTCTTGTACATCAAGAGAGCAATAAAGAACATTGATGGCTTTAGCATTTAATTGAGCCATCTTCTTATCAAAATCATTCCAATTCTTTTTTGGTTTGGGAGTAGACATACCATTAATTTCAATTATGGATGCGTGTGGTCTTTTAGTTATGACTTTCCACATATCATAATCTATAGCTTGTAATTAAATTTTCATTCTAGCTTTTCAAAATATATAATTTATTCCATTAAATAGTGGTGGTCTAGATGTGGATTGGCCCTCAATAAATAATAAACCAAATGGGGTTGTTTGATCTTTTACTCTTTTAATCGATAGATTAATAAATAAATATTAGAGCACCTGATATCAATTATTGCCCAAAGATAGCAACCCAAGAGGGGGGGGGGGTTGAATTGGATTCTTATAAAATTTTAATAAAATTTACTTTCTAAACAAGTATGTGCTTTGATTTTAACCAAAGTTGTGTGATGAAATATATGCAATATAAGCAGCAGAATTAAGATAACAAAATCAAACTATGAAAGTAAAGCAAGAATTATAAGCATGCAAAGTATGCAAATAAAAAGAAGAAAAGAGCATAATACAAACACACAGATTTATAGTAGTTTGGTGCAACCCGCACCTACGTCCACTCTCTAAGTTTTTCTTAGAATTTTTACTATAATCTACTCTTGATTACGGTGTGTTTGTTTTTCAGGCTCACAAATAAATTTAGTTGATTTTCACAGGAGCACCAACAAAAACCTAATATTGTTAGTTTTTTAGGTTCACTAACAATCCAGTTGGTTTTCTGGGTTCACCAACTAAAACCTATATTGTCTAATTTTGGCCTTGAATGGGCCTAATCTCCAAGTTTCTTTTCTCCAAAGAAACTTATAAAGAAATTAAAATTACAAATGAAAGTTTTAGCATAGTATAAAAAATAGAGTTTAAGCTCTTTTAAATTCTAAAGAAGACGCTGATGATGTGCTCGATTGAAGCTTGACTTTTCTTCAAATTATGCTTGAGAAAATGTGAAAGATATTGGAGAAGCTTGCTTTGAATGCTTGTTGAAATATGTGCATAATTTTTTTCTCTTTTCTTTTTTCTTTGGATATTCAATATTCCCCATCGAAATTAATAGAAATTCTCTTTAAATCCCTTTTTATGTTCTTTTTCAATTAATTTTCCACCTTTTAAATACCTTTAGAGATGGTTGGAGGAGAGTTCTAGCCATTGGGAGCTCTGAAATAGCCATTGGAATCAAAAAATAGTTATTACAAAACTATTCGTTGAAGGCTGTCTACGCAAAATGAGATCTCTCGCTAGATTTCGAGATCTCTCAATTCTGAATCAAGACGTCTCATCAGAACCGCAAGACCTCTCACTCTCAAAGCATAGAAACTAAGTTTCTGTCTCTTGAGATCGAGATATCTCGAGTTCAACTCGAGACCTCTCGAAATCATACCAAAACTGCATTTGGGCATGCCAGTCCACTTGAGAGCTCTCAAAAAAATTTTGAGACGTCTCGAAAATTGCTCCAAGACTATTTTGAGAGATTTTTGCTTTCAATCAAGAAGTTTTGATTTTTATTTGAATTTCATTTTATGTCTTTCTTGTTTTGATCAAAGAGCTCTCTTTCTTCTGATCTTTAGAAGCTTAAGAAAAATTTCTTCTTTAAAAATCTTGACTTGATGAATTTTTATAGATCTTTTCCTAAAATGATTCTTCAATTTAAATATTTGAAAAGACCTACATCCACTCCTAAAATACATGGTTAAATACTCAAACACTCAAAGTTTGATAATCATCAAAATCAATCATGGGATCAACACTTATAAAGCTTATTAATCTTATATTAATGAGTGATATATGTAGTGTTTATGGATATTTGTATTAGATACACTTCATTAACATTTTAAGGATGCTCATGTGCATTGGAATCATAATACATATAATATTCGATCAATTATGTTCAAAATCAATTGATGTCAAGATCAATTATGCTCAAGTTCAATTATGCTCAAAATCCCAAGAAACAAGATTCATCATAAATGGCTAAAGATTCAAATCTTATTCAACATGAAGAATGATAAAGCCAACAATTAAATATATGATCATGCATACATTTTAGCTCATATATCTATATTTTACTCCCTTTTTTTATCATCAGTAAAAAAGGTAAGCTAAAAACAACCATTACACGAGATCATATCAAGAGATTGAGATAGTGAAAAAGTAAATAGTCATATAAATGTGTTTATCATTGCATTTACAAAATGAGTGTAATCTATGTCAACACACCAAGATATAATGAAACACCAAATTCAAAACAAAACTAAGTTAAGCCATTACATATATAAGTGTCCAAGAAGCACCTAACACAAAGTCAAATACAAATATATATTCCTAATACATAAGTCTAAGGACAACAAATGACTAGACATCAGCTCCCTATGATGCTACTAATCATCTGAAGGGATCTCTAATGTCTTGGAAGACGAAGCTCTAGATGTGGATGGCCTAGCTCTCTTGCTCCTAGTCCTAGCTGATGGTCCAGCCACCTATGAAGGAGTAGGTCCTGCATAAGTATAGACTCTGAGTGGTGGTCTACTCTCATCGGTGGATACCAGAGTCTGAATAGGAGACATAGGTGGAGGAGGTGGTGGACGTGACATAGCTGTCCTAGTGGCTGCATCTGCTACTGCTACTGCTGCTGGTATCATACCTAGAGCAAGCCTCTCTATCTTTTCAATCAAACTATCCATAGCTCCAAGTACTGAAATGATGTCTTGCTGTTGTGCCTGACCTAGTCCACTAATAGTTACCATCATCTCAGTCCCACCTGACTCAACCCTCCCCCTGAGTCGAGCAATCTCCTCAACAATACTAGAGTGGTCAGTGGACATGTCACGTGTCTGCTCCCTCTACTTTAGGATAGTGAGCCTCTGAGAAATAGATCTCATCTCAGTCTGCACACTCTCTACCCTCTTAGATAAGTCCTGAATATCTCTACTAACTCTGTTAAAAATCATATCTACTGATCTCTCTATTGATGCAGAGTCAGTAGATGATGGATGAGGAAAACTATCTATGGGTGGAGCTTATGGAGTCATAGGAGTACTAGGATTAGCTGCTGCTCTAGGTGCCGTAGGAGTGGAGGGCTCTCCTCGTTTCTCTACTCTTGGTCCTCTTCTTTCTTGTCCAGAAATGTTCTTCATCCATCTTCCAGCTTCTACATGATATTGCATTCTAGTCAGGGCTCTCTTGTCATAACAATCAAAATGGGATAATCTCTTATAGCCTTCATTCTCCAAAGGTACTCTAGCTATCTCAAATACTCGTGCTCGAGTCATACCGTAACAAACATACTTTGTTTCTTGAAGTTGCCTCTCTAATATGATACATCATAATACCAAGCAGATTTATCTGAATGCCTTGAACCATAAGATACATCATGCATAATTTCCTCTTAGAGACAAAATCATGTCTTCCTAGCTTTGGAATAAAGATCCCACTGATAATGTGATGTAATACTCTCATCTCTATAGACTAGATGGATGCTAGGACATTTCCTACAATGTCATCCCTATCCACAATCAACCTTAATACAGCCTTCTTGTTGGATAATTTGTTAGGTACAAAATCCTCTCTAGTAACTCCAAAAATCTGAGCTAAGCTATCCTCTGAAACTTCTACTTGGACTTCTTTCACAGTAGATACAATCTCAGAAGATCCTCTCTTAAGATTTTCATAAAATTTTCTAACTGACTTAGGGTACATGGAAATATTCATTTGGCAAAAGTCTTTCCACCCCATTCTATCAATCCAAGATCCAATAAAAAAATTATATTTCTTAAAAAATCTAAATCAACCCTTCTGCCCATTGCTATAGTTCTTGTAGCCATTCTACCTACAAGAGAGGGCGGTTGAGGAGGTGATCCCAGTATACCTTGGTTTGGTTGGGGTTCTTATTGAATGGGTTCCTCAGAAGGCTAAGAAGCTTCAGAAGGTTGGGACATTGCCCATTTGGTTCAAACTTTCCTTCTTCTCTCCCATTCCTTGGTGCCTCGGGTTGAACAGATTTTCTGCACAACACTCTTTTCCCATGCCATTTTGATTTGAATCTGCCCTTTAATCTTCAAATCTAGGGAGATGGAGGGTAAGGATGTAGCTAGAAACTATTCGAAAGAGATCTAGGAGATGAGAGATCCTCTGCTCGCCAAAATGAAAGAGTTCTAGGGTATTATGAATAGTCACAGGTTGATTTTAATCGCCTATGGCCCCGATCCTCAAGTTGACTTATGGTTTTCAATGAGTTTGCTCAAGTCGACTCAAGCAATGGTTCTAAAACTTTTAAAGTTTCAGTGAGAATTTGGCATTGAAACAATATTCAAATATTTTTTTAAATTTGGCTTTGATTTTTAAAAAATAAAATTTATTCTGGTTGATGGCAAAGCCCTAATTCTCTTCTAATGATGTTGAATCTTTCTTCATTAAGAGGTTTTATGAATCTATTAGCTAATTATTTGTCAGTACATACAAATTCAAGTGCCACATCATTATTTTGTACATGATCTCCTATGACATGATATCTTATTTCAATATGTTTAGATCTTGAATGTTGAATTAGATTTTTGGTTAAGTTGATTATACTTGTATTATCACATCTTATTGATATCTTATTAAGTTTGAATCCAAAATCTTCAAGTTATTGTTTGATCCATAGAATTTGGGCACAACAACTCCTAGTAGCAATATATTAGGTCTCGGCTATAGATAGTGCTACTGAGTTTTATTTCTTACTAAATCATGAAATTAAATTAACTTCTATGAATTGATATGTGCCACTAGTGCTTTTCCTATCAAGTTTACAACTAGCAAAATGAGCATCAAAATATCCAATTAATTCAAATTAAGATGATTTATCATACCATAATCTTACATTGAGTGTCTCAAATAAGTATCTAAAGATTCTTTTAACAGCAAGCAAATATAATTCTCTAGGATCTGATTGATACCTAGAATACATACAAATACTAAATACTATATCTAATCTACTTGTAGTAAGATAAAGAAGTAAGCCTATCATACCTCTGTATAATTTTATATCTACTTTCTTATCTTTTTCATCTTTGTCAAGTTTATAGGACATACTCATTGGTGTACCAATTGGTCTTGAGGACTTCATCCCAAACTTTTTAAGCATCTCTCTTGTATACTTCATTTGGTTGATGGAGATTTCTTTTTCATTTTGTTTGATTTCGAGTCTGTTAGCCAAGGGCCAGTGCACACCCGATGGGACCTAGGGAGGGGTTGCCAATCGAAGGGTGGTTGTTGACACGACAACATCCTCAGGGGTCGATCAGCCACTGGTGGATCAGGATTAAATGGGAATGACCGCCCAGCCTACTGCTTGAGGTTGATTTGGCTTGATTTGGGTCGACTTAGGTGCGAAGCCCCTTAGGCCCGTCCGCAGCACATTATAGATGTGGGGTTCTAGTGTGCCTTATAAAGGCTAATAAATCCTTCCTTCTAATAGGCAATTGCCTTTTAGAAGAGTGGTTAGGGGCTATGATCCTATAGATGGTATCAGAGTGAGGTTGCAAGTTTGAAACTTGGCAGCCCCTCGAGTGTCACTGGGGGAGATTGTTGGCCAAGGGCTAGCACACACCCGATGGGACCTAGGGAGGGGTTGCCAGTCAAGGGGTGGCTGTTGACATGGCAACATCCTTAGGGGTCAACCTGGAGGGTCGATCAGCTCCTGGTGGATAGGGATTAAATGAGAATGACCGTCCCACCTGCCGCTTGAGGTCGATCTGGCTTGATGCGGGTCAACTCAGGTGCAAAGCCCCTTAGGCATGCTCGTAGCACGTTATAGATGTGGGATTCTGGTGCACCTTATAAAGGCTAATAAACCCCTCCTTCTAATAGGCAATTTAGTTGGATTGTGTCTTTATCAACAATTAATGTACTATGTGTGTGTGGGCCATCGACAATAATCCTCCATAAATTATAGTCATGCGATTGTATAAAAATTTTCATTCTAATTTTCTAATGTATGTAATTTGATTCATTTAATAATGAAGGACGATCAATGGACTAACCTTCATTAAATAAAGAATCCATTTGGGTTGCCTAGATCTTTAGCACTTTAACCACTGGGTTAATAATCAAATATTAGAGCACCTACTCTGATACCAATGATTTTAGTTTTGATGAATTGTTTGAAGCCTTTCATGAATTAATGGATGAATTCAAAAATTTACGGTTGAAAAATAAAAAGCTTAAAAGATCAAATCTTCTTTTAGCTGATGAAAAGAATAATCTTTTGAGTGAAAAAGAAAAACTTTTGAAGGAGATAAATTCTTTGGCTAAAGAAAATGATGTACTTCTCAAATCTGAAAAATTTTTAGTAGAGAAAAATATTAAGTTAAAAGAAGAATTTAAAAAATCAAAATTTTATATTAAATAAAAAGAAAAACTCCTAAGATCTGAAAAATCTCTTTTAGAAGAAAATGTTAAATTAAAAAAAGAGATTGAAACATTGAAGCTTATGTTCAATAAGTTTACAATCGGATCTCAAAAGCTTCAATCAATTCTGAATAATTAAATAGCTATTTTCAATAAAGCTGGAATTGGGTATAATCCTTTAAGTAAATAAAAATTTGTGAAGAACATGTTTAGCAAAACTTCATTTGAAAATTGCTCTATTACATATTTTAAATATAATAAAATAGGCCATAAAATTTTTGAATGCAATCTTAAAAGAATTGGCCATACTTTGGTAAGGCAAATTTGGGTTCCAAAAGGAACCTTGAGCATTAACTCCAATGGACCCAAGAAAACTTGGGTTCCAAAAATTATAAAGTAATTTTGTAGGTATACCAAGGATCCAATGAAGCTAAAGGAAGAAAATTTTTATGGATGCCTTGGAAATGAATTCTCACATCATGCCATCATTATTTGTTAAATATTTTTAATTATTAATTAGCATAATTATTATGTATGTTTGATTGATTTTGATGATTTATCATTGCTTATAATGATTATACTCTATGACTTGAATGTTTTGATGTATCGCTTAAAACTAGTATATCATGTTGACTATTTGTTTTAAGCTTTTTATTTTATTCTAAATTCAGCATGCTAATTCAATCCTTTGTATCATGCTATTTTGATCCTTAATTATTTGAAAAACCTAAATCATTATGAGCTTGGTTGCATATGAAACTATTTGGATGCTAAACTTACAAATCGAATTTGAAAAATGATTTTCTTGAATCTTTTGAAGTTGATATCAAGCAAGATTTTTCAAGAAAGTTATCATTTATTCTTAAAGCTAAACATTTAATGAGGACTTTAGTTTTAAGTAATTGGTTTCAAATAGCTTGCTATTTGCCATGTATTTGATTGATTTATCTATGGGCAAAAAAAGAAGAATGTCTTTGTTTCAAATATAATTTTATATAGCTATATGTTTGATATGATATCATTTGAAATAAATTCAAAAATACATACCTTTTCTAAACTTAATTACTTGATATTTCTTATGAAAAGAAAGAAATGATCATTTTGAAGAATGACTGAAAATTTTTTTATGATTTGCCTTAACTAATTTACTAATATCAATTCAAATTGACTTATCATTCTAAATCCTTAAACTATTTAATTTGAATCAATTCATCTTGAATTTAATTCAAAACTAAAATCATTGGTATCAAGCTTGAATTTGTAAATTAATCTTTAAATGGTATTGAACCAAAGAAATCATGATTTGATCTAAAACTTAGTTTAATTAGGTAATTAAGAAAATCTTTCAAAGAAATGACTTCTATTTTATTAAAGTAAGGGGGAAAGAAAATATTAAAGAAGAAGTAATCATTTAATTGAAAAAGAATCCTTTTGAAATTGAAAAAATATCTTTTAAATTTTGAAAAAAATTAAATTTAGTGGTTAAAATTCATGTTGAATTTGGTTAATTCGAAATTGATTTGAAATATAGAGGGGGAAAGAAAGTTGTAAAAATAAAGTTAATCTTGCTATAAGTATGAAAAATAGGAGGAGAGATATTTTCTAACTTGATTTGATTAAAATTTTTTTTAATTAATTTAAAAACATATTCTTACTCCAAGGAATAAATTTTGAAACCCATTTGAAAATTCAAATTTGATCCTAAATTTCTCATGTGCATTACAAAATTCTTATAAATTATTTATTTTGAAATAATATTTTACTCAAAGTAATGAATTTGAAATATGACTATCTTATGCTTTGATACTGTTTATTTTACTTTGCTCGATACATTTTTGATACATACCTTTTCCAAATCTAATTGATCAAAATTTCTTAAGAAAAAAAGTTAGAATATTAAATATATATTATGCTTGATTTCATATTCAAATATTTTGAAAAGCTCTATTCCTCTTAAAACTTAAAAGTGCATATTTAAAATCTAAATAAAGATCATATTCATTCGAAAAGAGGGAAAGCATATAATATTTAAATTCAAGCTAATTTCTAAAATTAAAATAAATATTTGAAACTTATTTTGAGTCAAATGATAAATTTTTCAAAAGAAAGATGATTCATTTAAATTGATTTCATAAATTTAATACATCTCTCAATTTAATGCTTTGACGTTGATTTTGATTACTCATATAAATTAATTTTCTGAACTTAATGTAATTCTTACTTTGATACAATCATATTATTGATTTTGATGATTGTTTCTTATTTCTTTCCCATGAGTTTTTTGATGCCGTTAAAAAGGGGGAGAGAAATGTTGAATATATGCTTGAAGAAACTCAATAAATTGTATTGATGCTTAAAATGAAAACTTAATACTTATTGATATGAATTGAAATATTTTTTTTATATGAGTATATGAAATATGTGCAATAAACCAAAAGAATAATTGAGAACATTCATAAAGTACTCATTCATGTGTTTAATTTATACTTTATGATACTTTTTCGCAAAATGCATAGAAATATATTATTTGCTTTTATTGTGTATATACTTAAGATTTTGTCATCATCAAAAAGGGGGAGATTGTTGACCCTGAGATTGATTTTGATGATTCCAAAATATTGAGTATATTATGTATCTAATCATGTGTTTCAAAAATGTGTGTAGAATTTTTCAAGTATCCAAAATGAAGAATTTATCTCAAGAATAAATCCTCTCCAGATGCCATGCCAAAATACTTAAAAGAGCAAATTCATACATATTTGGATGGCTTGGTATAAAGAAAGTATGATTGAAAGAAGAGAAATTAAAATTGAAGGAAGAAATTATGTTTAAAAAAGGTTGGGGCCAAGAAACTCAAGTTTGGAAGATCAAACATTGAAGAAAAATGAAGTCAGAATATTTTGAGACGTCTCGGATTTTTTTCAAGACCTCTTGAGTGGTCTGGCATAATGAAACAGTATTCTGGCACAGTCTCGAGAGCTCTCGAGTTGAACTCGACACGTCTTATTTTTAGGAGACAGAAACTTCATTTTTGTGCTCTAAGAGTGAGAGGTCTCGTGGTTCTGGCGAGACATCTCATGAAAAATTGAGAGGTCTCAATCTACGCGGACAGTCTTCAATGGATAGTTTTTCAACGACTATTTTTTGACCCTAATGGCTATTTTAGAGCTTCCAACGGCTAGAACTCTTACTCCAAACTTCTCTAAAGGTATTTAAAGGTGGAGAATCAAAGAAGAAAGACATTAAGGGATTTAGAGAGAGAATCTTTCAGATTTTGTGAGGAACATTGAATATCCAAAGAAAAGAAGAAAGAGAGGAGTGTTGTGCACAGATTTCAGCGAGCCTTCAAATAATCTTCTCCAACATCTTCCACATTTTCTCAAGCATAATTTGAAGAAAAGCAAAGCTTCAATCGAGCACATTATTGACTTATTCTTTAGGATTTAAAAGAGCTTATACTCTATTTTTTATATTGTGCTGAAATTTTACTTGTATTTTTTGATTTCTTTACAAGTTTCTTTGAGGGAAAAAACTTGGAGTTTAGGCCCGTCCAAGCCCAAAATTAGATATTGTAGGTTTTGGTTGATGATTCTGAAAAACCAATGGGGTTGTTAGTGAACCTAAAAAACTAATGGTGTTATGTTTTGGTTGGTGCTCCTATGAAAACCAACTAGATTTGTTTGTGAGTCTAGAAAAATAAATACACTATAATCAAGGATAGATTATAGTAAAATTTTCAAGAAAAACTTGGAGAGTGGACGTAGGAGTGGGTTGCTCCAAACCACTATAAATGTTTGTGTATTTGTGTTGTGCTTTTTTCTTCTATCTTTCTATATACTTTGCAAGCTCATAATTCTTACTTTACTTTCATGGTTTGTTTTTATTATCTTAATTTCGCTGCTCATATTATATACATCTCATCCTCACCACTTAGATTAAAATCAAAGCACATAATTGCTTAGAGTTAAATTTGGCCAAAGCTTTTATAAGAATCCAATTCACCCCTCCTCTTGGGTTGCTACCTCTGGGCAACAGGTGGTATCAGAGCGAGGTTGCAGGTTCGAAACTTGGTAGGCCCTCTAGGTGTCATTAGGGGATTGTCGGCCAAGGGCCAGCGCACACCTGATGAGACCCAGGAAGGGGTTACTAGTCGAGGGGTGGCTGTTGACATGGCAACATCCTTAGGGGTCGACCTGGAGGGTCGATCAACCCCTGGTGGGTAGGGATTAAATGAGAATGACCGCCTAGCCTGTCGCTTGAGGTCGATCTAGCTTGATGCTGGTCGACTCAGGTGCGAAGCCCCTAGGCCCGCTTGCAGCATGTTATAGATGCGGGGTTCTGGTGTGCCTTATAAAGGCTAATAAACCCCTCCTTCTATAGGCAATTGCCTTTTAGAAGAGTGGTTGGGAGCTATGGTCCTACAGGGTCCGAGAAAGAAATTTAATTCTTCCATCATGCTCATCTCGAAATCATCCTGCATAAGCTTGGCAAATTCTTGACAAAGAAATTCATTAGTGGCACCAAAGATGATATCATCTACATAAATTTGTATAATCAATAGGTTTTTATCTTTTTTTTTAGAAATAGAGTTTTATCAATATTTCCTCTAGTGAATTCATTTTCTAGTAAAAATTTGCTTAATCTCTTATACCTACACGTGGAGCTTGTTTTAGTCCATATAAGGCCTTATGCAATTTGAACACATCATTTGAAAATGCATAATTTTTAAATTTAGATAGTTGTTCAACATACACTTCCTTGACTATATAACCATTAAGAAATACACTTTTTACATCCATTTGATATAATTTAAAATTTATAAAACATGCAAATTCAAGCAATAGTCTAATTGCTTCTAATCCAGCTACTGGGGCAAAAGTTTCATCAAAATCAAAGC
Source organism: Cocos nucifera (assembly GCA_006176705.1). Taxonomy (NCBI): domain Eukaryota; kingdom Viridiplantae; phylum Streptophyta; class Magnoliopsida; order Arecales; family Arecaceae; genus Cocos; species Cocos nucifera. Next base: position 23,056 of record QRFJ01003100.1, on the reverse strand, counting down.
CTTCTTCCTGATTATATTCTTTTTTCACTAATTTAGCTTTGTTCCTAACAATGGTGCAATGTTCATCCAATTTATTTCTATATATCCATTTAGTTCTAATTATTGAGTAGTCATTTGGTCTATCAACTAAGGTCTAAACCTTATTTCTTTCAAATTGATTTAATTCTTCTTGCATAGCATTAATCCAACATGGATAATTTTTAGCTTCTTCTATTGATTTAGGTTCAATTTGTGAAACAAAAGCTTAATAGTTATTAACATGTCTAAGATAGGATCAGGTTCTTACCGCATGTGATGGATCACCAATGATTAGATCTTTAGAGTGTCCATGTGCATACCTCCACTCTTTTGGCAATTCTTCTCTTGGGCTTGGAGTGGTGGTCTCTTCATTCTTCTCTTTCACTTCATTATTTTGAGTGGGAGCATCTTTTAGTATGAGATTGTCCATCTTTTCATGAAGATTATCTGCATCCTCATCTAAAGTATCTTCTTTTTTAGAAGACTTGTCATTATATTCATCAAAGATAATAATATAGATTGATTCTTCAACAATGAGAGTTCTCTTATTGAAAACTCTATATGCCTTGCATGATGAGGAGTATCCTAAGAAGATACCTTCATCCAACTTGATATCAAATTTTTTCAAGTGATCTTTTCCATTATTTAGTATGAAACACTTGCAACCAAAAATATGAAAATAGTTGATATTTGATTTTCTATCTTTCCAAAGCTTATATGGAGTTTTCTTTAAAATAGACCTTATTAAAACATGATTTAATGTATAACATGTAGTATTTATTGCCTCAGCCCAAAAATATCTAGGTAAGTTATTTTCACATAACATAGTTTGTGTCATTCTTTCTAATGTGTGATTTTTTCTTTCTACTACTCTATTTTGTTGCAGAGTTCTAAGTGCAAAAAAATTATGATCAATTTTTTTTCATTACAAAAGTTTTCAAAGTGTTGATTTTCAAATTGGGTGCCATGATCACTACATATGCATACAATTGATGTATTCTTTTCATTTAAAATCTTTTGATAAAATTTAAAAAATACATTAAAGGCTTCATTCTTTTGCACTAAAAACATCATCCAAGTGAATCTTGAAAAGTCATTTATAATTACTAGACCATCCTTCATACCTCCTAGACTAGTAGTCCTTGTGGGTCCAAATAAATTCATGTATAGCAATTCTAAAGGTCTAGAGGTTGAAATTATGTCTTTTGGTTTGAAAGAGTTTCTAGTTTATTTTTCAAATTGACATGCATCATAAATTTGATTTTTTTCAAAATTCAATTTTGATAATCCTCTTACAAGATCTTTCTTAATTAATTTTGAAAGTAAATCCATATTAGCATGACCTAATCTATGATGCCACAATCAACTAGTTTTATTGACTTTGATATCCATTGCCACAAGATATTGACCATTTTTCATATATAGATCATCAAGATCCACCATGTATGCATTGTTGTATCTACATCCTATGAACATGATACCATTATCCTTGAGACTAGAAATAATACATAATAAAGATTCAAATGTGACTTTAAATTTTTTATCATAGAATTGACTAATACTAAGTAAATTATATTTTAATTCATCAACTAACAATATATTTTGGATAGATGTAGGAGTGATATGAATGTTACTAACGCCAATGATGCACCCCTTTTCATTATCTCCAAATGTAACCACTCCTCCATCTTTAGTCTTAAGAGTGATAAATTGAGATTTGTCATCTATCATGTGCCTTGAACAATCACTATCAAGATACCAAAGTTTTTTCTTCTCCCGGGTTGCAAGACACTCCTATACAAAGAAATCACGTCGAGCTTTAGATACTCAAGTCATCTTGGGTCCTTTGGAGTTAGTACTTATGGTTTCTTTTGGAATCCAAATCATTTTAACTATTTTTTCATTCAATTTTTTGAAATCATATGCATAAAATTTGTGACCAATTTTACCATAATAATAACATGAAAGGTTTGAGATAGTACTTATTGAAGCTTTAACAAATAGATTTTTTAATAATTTTTACTTCTTATGAGGTTTGAATCTCAATCTTGCATTGTTAAAAATAGCTCTTTGCTCATTTAATAACATATTTAATTTTTCAGAGCTATAAGTAAATCTCTCTATAAATGGTTTGAGTTTTGCTAATTCATCATTTAATTTTTGATTTTCATGAGTTAGCAAATTCAGTTTTTCAAAAATTATTTTCTTTTCACGAAGAAGTTTAGAATTTAACTTTTTGAAATCTTTATTTTTCAAGGTTACTTTTCTATATTTAGTTATAACTTTAGAAAAAGTATCTTATAACTCATCAAATATGAAATCTAAAGAATTTTCAGTATTTACCTCCTCATGATGTGCCATTAAGCAGAGATTGGCTACTTCTTATGATTCTTCCTCGGAGCTAGAGTCCTCACTATCACTCCAAGTGGCCATCATCACCTTCTTCTTGAATTTTTAGATGATTTCTAGAGAAGAGGATAGTTCATTCTAAAATGGCCCGGTTTCTTGCATTCGAAGCAAATAGATAGCTCCTTCTCTTTCTCTTTCTCCTTCTCTTTGCTTGGCTAACCCTTGAAGGTCTTCTTCTTAAATCCTTACTTTTTTTTCTCATAAACCTTTTGAACTTTCTTGAAATCAAGGCCAAGTCTTCTTCTTCCTCTTCTTCATCAGATTCTTCACTTTCATTATCCTTGGAGGTAGTTATCTTAAGAGCTATGATCTTTTTCTTCTTAATTTCTTCCTTCATATTTTACCTCATGTTTAATTCATGAGTCATTAGAGATCCAAGAAGCTCTTCTAATAGTAGCTTGTTGAGATCCTTGGCTTCTTGAATAACAGTGACTTTCACTTTCCAAATCTTTGAAAGTGAACTAAGAATTTTGTGAACAAGCTCACTGTTAGTATAAGATTTATCTAAATTTTTAAACCATTGATAATATCGATAAATCTAGTAAATATTTTAAAAATTAATTTATTAGTTTTTATTTTAAATAATTTATATTTATGCATAAGTATATTTATTTTATACTCCTTCACTTGATTGGTACCTTCATAGATAACCTCTAATCTATCCCAAATCTTCTTAGCTAAAGCACATATAGAAATTCTATTGAATTCATTAGGATCTAGTGCACAATATAGGATATTTATGGTCTTAGTATTTAATTCTATCATTTTCATATCATGCTCATCCCAATCCTCTTTGGATTTGAGAATTTCATTACCCTCAACTTTAATTATGGGAGTATGTGGGTCTTTGATTATCACTCTCCAAAGTTGATAATCAAGTGCTTGAATGTAAATGTGCATGCATGCTTTCTAATAAGTGTAATTTATTCCATTGAATAAGGATAGATGGTTGGTCGATTGCCCTTCGATAAGGGATGCACTCATTTGGATTTTCATTTGATCTTAACTCTTGATTGTTAAATTAAATAAAGTGAGTACCAAAGCTCTGATACCATTTGTTGCCTAGCAAGACAATCCAAGAGGGAGGGTGAATTAGATTTTTCAAAATTTAAGCAAATAATGTGATGTTTTCAAAAACTAAATGAAGTATTGAAGTATGGTAAAGTGTAGTATAACTGAATGTGTAGAAATATAAATACAATGAAAAGCAAGAAACAAAAGCAATCATAAACATCAAAGAATTTATAGTAGTTTAGTTCTCCTTGCACCTACGTCCATTCTCCAAGATCCACTTGAAAATTTTACTATAATCTCTCTAAGATTACAGCTAGATAGTTTTTTCAAGGCTCACTATCCAAAATCTAGTTAGTTTTATATCAGATCATCAATTACAACCAATTCCTAAGCCAACCCTTGGTTTACAATCTAATTCTCAAGCTTGGATAGGCCTTCTTCTTAGCTTCAAAATTCTATTAAAGCTAAGTTACAAGAAGTACAAGAATTACACAATAAAAATAAAAACAAAACTCCTTTAATGAGCAAGAAAGTCGATGAAACTTATGGAATCCTCTTTGATGGAGGCTTTTGAATAGATTGAGCTTGTCTTCTTACTAAACGGAATTTCTTGAATTGATATTTCTTGAAGTTAGGAGTGGCTTTTCAAAGCTTTTTGGATTTTTTTACTTCACTTTTGATTCCTCTCAATGATTGATATATCATCTCACTTCCTCCAGGTGTTTTGTAGCTTATTTTTCATATTTGGTAGGTTAGAGAGTCATTTTTGACCATTAGAGGACTGAAAAGAGCCATTTGGAATTAATCTATACACTTGTAAAATTTTTGCAATAACTAACCATTGGAGCTCGAGTCGACTCAACCTTCAGCTCGAGATCATTCTACACTTCATCTCAAAAATCATATTTTTTGTATTTTTTTAAAGACTTCGACTCGAGTAGCTCAAGCTCAAGCTCGAGTCGAAGCCTGAGTCGACTCGTCCCTTTGCTCGAGGCCTTTCCAAACTGTGTCCCAAAAATTTCATTCTCTATATTTTCTTGCAACCTTGATTCGAGGAACTTGAGTTGACTTGGTCCTTTGCTCGAGACTGTACTAGCTGAAACTCTCATGTGTCAATCTTCTTTTTCATGCCGTTTCAGCTCGAGCTGAATCAGGAGATGAATAAGGGGTCGACTCGAGGTCTTTTTATGCTAAAAATTTTTACTTTGATAAATTAATTTTCTCTTCAATTTTGGTTTTGAGATATCTCTTTTAGGTTTTATTTTAAGTGTGATTCATGCCTCAAAAGTCTCCAACTTTTCTTTACCAAGTTTTAAATGCATTTTTAGGGATATTTCATTTGATACTCTAAAATGCATCCTGAAACATGATCTTAATAAATTCATTAGTCCAAACATATACTCAAATATTTTGTTACTCAGTAAAATCAATCCTCGGGATTAACATATACTACAAGAATTTTAAATATTAGTGATGAAAAAAATTTTCATCATTAATAATGACTTTTTGCCACCATAATACCGATGGAAAGAGCACGACAATAATTTAATTATTAGCAATAGCAAATGTCATTGCTAAAAATATAATTTTTTTAATATTTAAATATTATAAATTATTAGTGATAGTTAATTTGGTTTATTAGTGATAAAAATCTTATTGTCGCTAATAATAAACTATTTGCAATGGCTTTTTAGTTATTAGTGACAACAAAAGTCATCTCTAAAATTTTTTAATTTTTTAAAATTTTTTATAATATTTAAATATAAAATAATTATTAGTGATGGTCGATTTTGTTTATTAGCAATGAAAATTCTACCATCACTAATATTTTTTTAAAAAAATCTTAATAATAAATTAAAAAATAATTTTATTTAAAAATATTATTAGTGATGAAATTAGTGATGTCTATCCTTTTTCGTAACTCATAAACTAGAACATGACTTGGGTCTAATTCAAATCCAATTCAAATTCGAAATCTTGCTAAACCTTATTTAATTAGACTTTGAATCCAAGTTCTACTTAGATTATAAAATCTAATTATTATTAAATTAAGTTAAAATTAATTAAATTAAATATAATTTAAATTAGTTAAAAAAAATTAATTATTAATTTGGGTTCAATTCGAATCAAATTTGAATTTGATTCAAATCTAATCCTTAATCCTATCAATCCTAATTCAATTAGACTTTGAATCTAACTCCTACTTGGATAAAAAAACTCAATTACCATCAAATTAAGTCAAGCATAATTAAACTTAATCTAATTTAAATTAATTAATTTTTTTTTTTAATTTGGATTCGATTTGAATTCAATTTGAACCTGATTCAAATTCAATTCAAAAATTTTGTCAAATCTAATTCAATTAGACTTTGAATCCAAGTTCTAATTGAATTATAAAACTCAGTTAGCCTTAAATTAAGTCTAGACTACTTAAATTATATCTAATTTTAATCAATTAGGACTAGGTCTATGATTCCATTCGAATCCAATTCGAACTCGATTCAATTTCAATTCAAAATCCTATAAAACCTAATTAAATTAGACTTTGAATCCAAATCCTACATGGATTATAAAACCTAATTAGAAAATTAAATTACTATTAATTAATTTAAATCTAATTTAAATTAATTAGATGAAAATAATTTTTAATTTAGGTTCAATGGAAATTTAATTCGAACCCGATTCGAATCCAATTCAAAATACTGTCAAACTTAATTCAATTAGGCTTTGCATCTAAGTCCTATATAAATTATAAAACTCAATTTGTCTCAAATTAAGTTAAGTTTAATTAAATTAAATCTAATTTAAATTAATTAGAAGAAAATAATTTTTAATTTGGTTTTAATTCAAATCCAATTTGAATTCGATTCAAATTCAATTCGAAAACGTGTCAATCCTAGTTCAATTAGATTTGAAATCCATGTCTTACTTATATAGTCAAATATAATTACTTTTAAATTAAGTCAAATCTAATTCAATTTAATCTAATTTAAATTAATTAGAAGAAAATATTTTTAATTTAGGTCTGATTCGAATTCAATTCAAAATCTTGTCAAAACTAATTCAATTAGACTTCGAATCTAAGTCCTAATTGAATTATAAAACTCAATTATTCTCAAATTAAGTCAAGCCTAATTAAATTTAATCTAATTTAAATTAATTAAAACTTCATCCATAATTTAATTAAGTCAAAAAATTTAATAAAACCTAATATTGATTTTTAACCACCCAAAAAATGACCTAAGAGAAAAAAATTTATATTAAAATATAATTTAAAATATTATGATTATTAGTGATGGCTTTCGTGATGGAGTTCTTGTCATTACTAAATTTTTTAAAAAAATATATAATTATTAGTGATGGTAAATTATTATCGACAGCATTTTACCATCACTAATAACTTTTTTAGTATTAGTGATGGAAGAATATGCCATTGCTAATAAGCTTCCCACCCTTATTTTCCCCCATCCCACCATGCACTCTCATTTTTTTCCATCCGACCATCCACCATCCCCTCGTTTTTCCATCCCCCCACAGTTTTATCCTCAATCGCCACCACCCTCTCTCCTACCCTTCGATCCCCTGACCACCCCAATCTCTCCCTCCATCGCCTCCTCCTAGCTGCATCCGGCCTACCTCCCCGAGCCCCCAGTTGCGAGCTTCGGGCCACCTCTTGCCTCCTCGAAACCCCAGCTTGCCTACCCCCAGCTTTCCTCTCCGTGGCCACCTCCTTGAGCCCTCGACCGCCTCCCATCTCTCCCGGACACCTCCTGCCTTCCCTTGGCTTGCCTCTCTACAACCACCTCCCAGAGCCCTCGGCTTCCTCCACCCGCTACACCCGACCCACCTCTCCACGGCCTGCCTCCCCAAGCCCCCGATCTCCTCCCCATACCCTCATTTTCATAGCCACATCCCCGAGCCTCAGTCCTTACTCGCCAGCCTGTGCCTCCTCATGCCTCATTTTAATTATCATAAATTTATAAATAAAAATATTTAAATATATATTAATTAATACTTATTATAAAAATTAATATTTTTATTATTATTTTATAGAAAAGAAGATCATCAATATGAAGAGCTTGATTTGAGTTCAAAAGGATCAAATTTGACATAAATCGGAGCTAAAATGCAAAAGATACAAAGATCAGAAGTTTAAATGAAAGAAAATTAAAAAAAAGAAATTGACTCAGCCAGTGCACTCAGCTTAGCCAGTGTGTCCAACTCAGTTGGTGCAAATAGCTTAGTCGGCATGCCCAATAGCCTGGCCTAGTCCATTCAAGCCCAACCCACGTGGTTTCAGCCTACACGAACTAGCCAGCCCACTTCCCTTTGGCACCTGACGTCACTATGATGTCAGAAAACCATGCGGTCCATTATGGACCGGCAGCTAACTCAGTAGGCATGGACCCTTAAAGGGTCCATAGAATTATTCACATGGTGTTTGAGGGCAAAATTAGGATTTCAAGTGACATAGCAAGCATGGATTGCTGCAGGTCATCGTTACGCCCAGTCCAATAGTCCACCAGCATAGTGAATGCACAATCCAATAGCTCTTTGCTCTCCTGATCAAGATCAGATGGGTGGCATCATTTTCTAGTTTGATTCAAAGTCTGTTATCTCCCAAGAGCCATCCAATGGCTAAAATCGTTCACCACGCACGATTTGATAGTCCTCCAACCCTTGATGAGAAGATCGGACGGCCTAGAGTTAATTCGAGTGATGATTTGAAGCCTGTGGTGATTTTTTGATTGGATTTTAATCCGTTTGATCTCAGATCAATAGCCAGGAAGCTACAAGCATGAAGAATTTGATTCAAACTTGAAATTGAACTCTGGAAAGGACTCAAAACCATTGCTTTTCCCTCTATTTAATCCTCTGTTATGCCACACCTCGACAAAGACCCTCCTGTGGGGGGATTAGCCTCTCTCAGACCTCTCCTTGGAGGAAAAATTAGCTCTTTCTCCTCTCCTCCTCTCTTCTTTTCTCTTTTCTTTTCTTCTTTCTCTTTTCTTTCATTTTCTTTTCTTTTTCTTTATCTAGGAGATTTGAACATGCTGGAAGCTAGAAAGATCAAATCCATAAGAGGCTTGAGATCTCATGTCCAAAGGAGTAAGAAAAGTCTTCAGCATGTGAGTTTGTAATTTAAACCTTGTTTATCTTTTTATTAAGCAATAAAATTTATTTATCTTTTACATACCTTTTCTATTTATACTTTAATGTTTATTTTTCTTGCACTTTATACTAAGAAGACAGATCATGATCGCAAAAAGATACGATCAGTGCTCAGATTAGGATAAATTATAAGAATCAATATGATTTATATTTATACTCTTTGATTGCATGATATAAATAATCTATGTCTGTGGGATAGGTCATGATTGTATTAGATAGCATGATCTAAATAATCTATGTCTGTGAGATAGGTCATGATTGTATTAGATATGGTCCATGCTTGGTATAATAGGTTATGTTAGAAATTGATCAAAAGAATATATATCTCATAAGATTGCATGTGATAATAGAAAGCTTATATAAATCAATTATAAACTTAAATATTGAAAGATGGAATTGAACCCTAGACAACTCTCTCTTTCTATCTTTAATTAATTTGAAAATTCTAATTAATTAATTATTTACTTTTTTTAATTTTAATTTTTTAAAATCTTAAATATTTTACTTTAATTTATTTATTTAAATTTTTATTATTAAAAATTAATTTAATTTTTTTAATTAAATTGAATGCAATTCAACCTTCAATCTTCGAAAAAATCGATACCTGACTCATCACTATTCTAATCCATAGATAGATCAGGTTTAAATTTTTTTTTGTTGCTATAACAATAAGCATCAAATTTTTGGCACCATTGCTAGAGATTGTAGTACAGTTGCTTCAATAAGAAAATATAAAATAAAAATTATAAATTTTTTATTTTTTATTTATTATTTTATATACTTTATTGCCTTATTTATTTTACTACTTTATTTTATTGCATACTTTATTTTATTATCTTATTTATTTTATTCCTTATATGCTTTACTTATTTATTTATTTTACTACTTTATATTTTTAATTTATTATTTACTTTTCTACTTTTGCTTTTCATACTTTATTTTACCATCTAGTAATTTATCTTTTATTATTAGTCAATTTAATTTAATTATTTAATTACTATTTATTTACTCTTTTAAAACTTTTTTTTTATATTGGTTATCATATATATTTTATTAATTACTTTCTAGCTATATTACCTTAATTATATAGTTAAATAATTATCATATTTTATATAATTAATTTATTAATTTTATAATTAAGAATAAATTATTATCTTAAAAGTTAATTTAATTTCTTACTTTATTTGTAGGTTATCTAGTTGCCTTTTAATCCTTGTATAATTTATTGAGAAATATGTTCTAAAGTCAATCGTTAGTCTGTTGATGGTTGAACTACATTATAATTATAATTAATTTATTAATTAATAAAATATATTTTTTATATTTTTCATCATAAATTTTCATCTTTTAATGAGCTTCATTATTGTGATAAAGTTCTTAGAACTATTTAGGTTCGATAAAAAGAGAATTTATCGATTAGTCCTTAAAACTATTCATGACCAAATGATAGACTGTTAATTAGGATGATAGCATCTATTGAGCATAGGTCGCTGTATGTCATATAGGTTGATTATTCTCTTAACCAATGAGTATGGAGACACTAATATGGCTTATAGGTGAGATGTAGGGGTACATCATCACTGAACGTGACCAACTTCAGAGCATTCTACTATCGAGAATATCTCTAATAGGATATAGGTATAAATGTTCCTTAGATCTGAGATCACCTCAGTGGCTTGCAAGCAATTCACTATGATTTGGTATTAGACTAACTAAATTTCTAATTCAGTAATGAAAAGCTTCTGGGCATAGTCAAATAGTTGCAAAGTTGGTGTATGATAAAGATGGAATTGACCACTCCAAAAGTTAGAGAAGAATATATCACTATATTTCAATATAGCAAAATCTTGGCTAGGATAATCCATGAGATGGATTTGGTATTTTGAAATACAATATGGAGAGACTGATCAGAGTTGATAGTTTAACTCTGAGGTATCCTATGAGCATTTTGGTCAAGAGGATGAATTATATGGAAACTATATCCATATGGGTTCTAAGGATGTTGTTCTACACATTGGACCTATCCGACCGTCGGATACCATTGCTAGATGGTCACTTCAACTATTATAGAAATTTGTTTCTATGCTACCAACTTAGATTTGGACCTATGAGATCACACACATTAGTATTCATGATCTGATCGGATAGTTGATCAATGATTGATAATCATTCTAAGATTAAACAATCAATACGATTGATGTTTAACCTAGTCCAAATATTATAGGAGGATCGATTAGCAATTTGATTGCTAATTGACTTAATTTGATTAAGCCAAAAGATTGAGATTAAGTATAATTAAATATAATTTAATTAAATTTAGTTTTGACTTAATTGGATCAAGTCCAGTTGATTTATTGGATAAGCCAAGTGCAAGGAATAACTAGTCCCAGTTCAACTAGGACTTGGGTCAACCCAATTTTTTAATTTGATTAGAAAATTAAATTAAAATTAAATTTAATTTAATCTAATTTAATTAACTTCTTAATTAGATTAGGGCATAACTTAATTGGGTTGAATTAATTTTGGTTTGATTTGGATTGAGAAACCATATTTGACCAAGTCAAATATGGAATCCTAGTAAGACTAGGATCCATCTTGCACCACCTATATACCATGCCTCTCCATGCCCACTCTCCCTTTATTTTTGGTGACAAATCTCCTCTCCCTAGTCTTCATGCATGCCCACTCATCTTTTCTCTTTCTCATATGGCAATTAGTTGTGGATCCAGTCAAAGGAGAAAGTTTGAATTTGATTTGAATTTTTCTTTGGATAGAGTTTTAGGAAACTAAAACTCCTCCCATGCATGCCACCCATTCTTCCTATTTTCTCTCTGATTTATTTGGTGAAAAAGAAGATATTTTGTGCACTTTTCTCTGGTGGTCCATGCCAAAAAGAAAGGAGGGGGCATCCAAGTGTTGGGTGCCCCAACTATTTGCCATGTTTGTTCTTTCCTAGTCTAAGAATTTGACCTAATAAGGACTCAACTATAAATCATTATATAGGATGAATTTTAGGCTAAATTTTGGACATGTTATAGATCTTGGAGAGTGATTTTGGGTGTGTGAATACCAGAATGAGAGACCTCTTGGGTGTTGGATTTTCATAGACACCAATCTAGGTGTCTAGGTGAGAGAACAAAGAAGAAGAAGAGGGTCTTCTTCTAGGGTTGCTTTGTTCATCCATTATCCTCCTCTTTTGAGATTATTTTTGAGAGTGTATTAGATTTGAAATATCTCCTCTTTCTTCTATTCTTTGGAGGAGTCCAAATCTAAAAGAAGAAAGCACCAGATTGATTGTCAAAAAAGGATCAGCATAGTACTAGCATACTGCGCTGATTTCTTGCATAGGACTTCTGATCGGAGTTCGTGTGCTCGTGTGGACATCTCTTAGAGGCAAAACATGTGTGTGGCTTGGAGCATCATCCTCAAGCCTAGATCAGCAAGTTAGAACTTCTAACTTGCACAGGTAATATAGATATGATCTATTTTTACATACCTACATTAGATGTAGTGTAGATGCATGTTGATATGATCAACATATTTTTTTTTCTTATATTTTAATTTTTAATTTAATCTCATGCTATAATCATGTAATAGAATCTTAGATATAGAGATTTTCTATTTTTTATAAATAAATTTTGATTTATTTTAGTCTTTCATTATCTGATTTTGAAAAATTTTAGGATCTAGTCCTGAAATCCTGAATCTAGTTCCTTCAATTGGTATCAGAGTCTTGGTTGATTATTACATGATTATATATGTATGTTTAGATTATTTTTTAGGTTAGATCTAAATTATAATATGATTATTAAATATAAAATTAAAAATCCTGATCACATGAACTGATTATAAGGTTGTCCTGCAATAAGGTTTACCCCTTCAATAGAGAAGTTGTCCTAGTTTGTGTAGATCTATTTTTTATAATAAATTTATTAGATATGATCTAATTTTATTTATAATTTATTAGATTTAAAAAATTTTAGATCTAAAAATAAAAATTTTAGATTGTACAAACTAATTATAAGATTGTCCTGTGTAAGGTTTATCCCTTATAGTGGAGAGGTTGTCCTAGTACGTGTTGATCTAAAATATTGATCATAAAATTTTAGATTAGATCTAAAAATTTTATGATCTAATTAAAAATATTTTAATCTAATTTTAATCATCATAAATATGTTAGATTTGATCTTAGATAATTTATGATTGACTGAAATTGAAAATATTTCAATTACATGAACCTGTTTAGATTAGATCTAAAGTAGTTTCATGCTTATTTTACTTGTATATTGATTATGAATCAAACATGCAACTTGGTTGGTAGAACCATATTATAAAAATATTTTATAAATATAAAAATTATTTTTAAAAAGTCGAACCTCAATCCTCAGCTCAAAACTTAATTAAGAATTAAAAAATTTATTTGATTAGGATCTAGGATTGTAAATTGAAGATCTTAAGACATAAATCATAACATATTGGATTAAATAGATTAGTGAAGATTAGGTCCATTAATTTGGTTAGACCTTGGGTTAGATTAAAGAATGGACTTAATTAGAGAATTGACTAAATCTAATCAATTATTGTATTAGATTAGATTAAGGATTCTCTAGATCAATTATAATAGTTGTAGTTGGTCAAGTCCATATCTTTAACAAGATCCAAGATGGACTTGATTCTTAGCTACATGATTTAGCATGAATTATTAGGTTGATCTAATCGAGACTAATTAAACCAGTTGGTGTCTAAGGTAAACCAAATAGGTGGTCTTTAATTGGCAGCCCACTTACTTGGCCATTTTTGATGGTGTCTAAGGCAAGCTTTGGCAGAGATCGAACTTACCTGGCTTCTTGGTGAAATTATGTTTTGATCGGATCACTTGACTATTCAAGCAAACTCTTGTCAGTTAGGTAAATCAGTGTGATTGATTTAGGTGATCCTTGGTCAGCCTATTAATGATCTTCCTTAAGCTGATTTGGTGAAGTCAGTGGAAGGACCATGACAAGCTGATTCATCTAACCTTCTCTCTTTCTTAAATTAAAATCCTCTAAAATTATTACGTCCTTAAAATGAAATAGTTATGGTAATAACTAGATCATAGCCTCCTATTAAGTGGATGATAATGGATCCATTAGTTGGATAATCATTGGAGGCCCATAGGCCTGATGCTTATCTGCTAATAAAATTATCATTCATAATATAATTTCTAGATTGCATCTCTCTAAATGGTGATTAGGTTGATCAACCATAGTTGGACTTAATCATTCATTAGTTAGATGGACCAAGTATGATCATGTTAATGGTTGGACCAAATTAGGATTTTCAGTGAAGGCCCTAGCCTACTGAAAAGATACATGGAGCAAAATTAAATTACTAAAAATTATTTAAAGAACTAATTGGTTATGAACCTATCCTTAGATGTACATGGGTTGACCAACCATAGTTGGACTTGTATGCAGGATTCTAGTATCCACTAAGAAATTAGGATAATTCCTCGAATTGGACGTAGAGGCTATCAATTCAAATAAAATAGTGAAAGAATTTTTTGGTTAAAATTTAAATCTTTAGGTTTAACGAATCAATTACTAATTAGACTTTTGGTTCTCTTTTATGTAGTTAAATCCAAACCACAGTTGCTCTATTCACCGTTAGACAATGAAAAACTTATGGGATCCAACTTTGATAATAAGTATCGAAAGTTGAAGTTGTTTAGTAGCACGAAGTGGTTCATACTGGGGCCTCTATGCTCAGTTTAAACATAAGATCCAAGAATAACCTAGATTAGGTAGAATGCTTTTACTATAAGAAGCAGGGGTATTGGAAGAGGAACTATCCTCAGTATCTTGATTCCCATGACCCTAATAGGCTAAAAAGAGAGATGAGCAAGTAGTTGCTGATCAAGAATATTATATGATAATACCTTATAATTTCTCTATTTGTGATACTTCTACTTGGATATTAGATATCAAAAGTTCAGTCCATATTTGTAATTTATTGCAAGAACTTCAAATTAGTAGAAGATTTGAAAATAATGAGTGATTCCTGAATGTTAGAGATGGAAGGTTTGTTCTAGTTCTAGCTATAAAAATAGTTCAACTTATTCTCAATACTAATATAATTTCTTTAAATAAATATCATTATTATCCTTTCTTTTGGATGAATATAATCTCATTAGCCTTTTGACCAAAGATGGTTATCATTTATCTATAAAGAGTGATTATTGTGATATCATTATGAATGATGTTATAATAATGCAAGGATAATAAAGAAATAGTATTTATATTTTATCACAGCCTGTAAGTGTAATGTATACTTCTAAAAAATATCCTAGATTAGATAATATCTCTGATATCTACCTGTGGCACTGTAGGCTAAGTTACATTAACAAGAATAGGATAAATAGGTTGATCCAAGAGACAGTTCTCAAAGTAAGTGATTGTAAATTACTTTCAATCTATGAGTCCCATCTTCTTAGAAAATTGACCAAGTCATCTTTTACTGAAAAAAATGAAAGTGCCACTGATCTCTTAGGTCTAGTACATACTGATGTATGTGGACCTATGAGTACAAATGCTAGAGATAGATATTTCTACTTCATTACTTTCATAGATGATCTATCCAGGTATGGATATATCTATCTAATGAAATATAAGTTAGATTCATTTGAAATGTTCAAAAGATTCCAAAGTAAAGTAGAAAAATAAACTAAAAAGAGTATTAAAACTCTTCGATCGGATCGAGGAGGTGAATATCTATCCAGTGAGTTCTTGACATATCTAGGAGAGAATGAAATTCTCTCATAGTGGACTCCTCCAGAAATACCATAGCATAATGGTGTATCAGAAAGAAGAAATCGAATCTTGTTAGATATGGTTCTATCCATGATGGGGTTTGCTAGTCTACCTATTTCATTTTGGGATTATGCTCTTGAGACTGCATGTTATATATTGAACAACGTACCAAGTAATAAATAATATGTAGGCCTACACTCTCTCACCTATTGGTTTGGAGTTGTCCGGCCTATGTAAAATATTTACATACAGATAAGCTTGGATCTCAGTCTAATAAGTATGTATTCATAGGATATCCCAAAGAAAGTAAGGATTACTATTTCTACCATGCTGATGAACAAAAGATGTTCGTCAGTCTTAAGATAATCTTTTTTTAAAAAAAAAGTTCTTTGGTGAAGAAATTATTGCCTCTAAGATTGAACTTGATGAAGTTCAATAGGTAGAAAGATCAACATCTGTAGCTGAACCTGAGTCAGATTTGATTAGATAAGATCCGAAGCCCAATGTACCTACACTATTAAGATGGTCTGTTAGAGTACCATATCAATCGAATAGATACTATGATTTCTTGGTCCGAGATGGTGATCCCATCAAACTCGATGAGAACGATGAGGATTCAATCACCTATATGGATGCAATGCAAAGACCTGATTCCGAGAAATGACTCGAGGCCATGAATTCCAAAATGAAGTCCATGAAGATCAATGATGTGTGGTCATTAGTTGAACCCATCCGAAGGGGCTAAATCCATTGGGTGTAAGTGGATCTTCAAAAGAAAAAGAGATGAAGATAGAAAGATGGCGATCTATAAAGCCCGTCTGGTTACTAAGAGGTATCATCAATATTATGGTATTGACTATGATGAGACGTTCTCTCCTATGGCAATGCTTAAATCTATTTGGATAATGCTTGCGATAGCTATCCATCTAGACTATGAGATCTGATAGATGGATGTGAAGACAACTTTTCTAAATGGAGAGCTGATCGAAGAGGTGTATATGATACAACCTAAGGGGTTCACATCTATAGATAAGTCCAAGATATGTAAGCTTCAAAGATTCATTTATGGATTGAAGTAGGCATCTCGGAGTTGGAACATGTATTTTGATAAGATAATCAAAATTTATGGCTTCGTTAAGAATGAAGAAGAGCCCTGCATTTATAAATGAGCAAATGATCCAGCAGTGGTATTCCTTGACTTGTACATGGATGATATTCTCTTAATCGAGAATGACATCTTCGTACTGCAGAAAATAAAAGTTTGATTATCATCTCAGTTCTCTATGAAGAACTTGGGTGAAGCGTCCTACATTTTAGGAACGAAGATCTATAGGGATAGATCTAAGAGAATGCTTGGATCATCCTGGTCCACGTATATAGATACTATGCTGAAGAGGTTCAGCATGGAGAATTCCAAAATAGGCTATCTCCTGATAAGCCATGAAAATTTTTTCTCTAAGAAGGATTGTCCGACAACTCCTGAAGAGAGAGCGTATGAATAGAATTTCATATACTTTGGTAGTGGGATCTATCAGTATGCCATGACATATACGAGACCAGATGTGGCATACTCACTAAGAGTAGTGAGTAGATACCAGTCTGATCCTAGAGAAAATCATTGAAAAGTGGTTAAAGCCATCCTTAAGTATTTGAAAAATACTAAGGATCAATGGTTGGTTTATGATGAGTTAGATCTAAAACTTGTAGGATTTATAGACTCCAACTTTCAATTTGACCATGACGAAGTGAAAGCATGTCGGGATATATCTTTACTCTGAATGGTGGAGCCATATGCTAGAAGAGTTCCAAGCAGCATCCTATGGCAGACTTTGTTTGCAAAGCAGAGTATATCGTAGCATTAAATGCCATGAAGGAAGCATGTGGTTGAGAAAGTTCATCACCGAGCTTGGAATAGCATCCTCTCTTGATGGCCCGCTCTTGCTCTACTACGATAGCACTGATGCCATTGCTGAAACAAAGGAACCAAAGGCACACCAGCAGATGAAGTATATATTACATCACTTTCACCTAGTCCAGAAAATCATGGATCGAGGTGATGTCGACTTTCAGAAGATCGATGAAAAGAAGAACCTAGCCGACCCCTTCATTAAAGCCCTAGCGATAAAGAAGTTCGACAACCACAAGTCGAAGATTGGTATTAGATACTGTGCCAAGTAGCTTTAGGACAAGTGAGAGTTATTGAAAAATATGTTCCAAAATCAATCATCAACCTGTTGATGGTTGAGCTATATTATAATTAAAATTAATTTATTAATTAAGTATATTATTGATATTTTTCATCATAAGTTTTCATCTTCTAACAAACTTCATTATTGTGATGAAGTCCTTAGGACTATTTAGGTTCGATAAAGAGAGGATTTATCAATTAGTTCTTAAAACTATTCATGATCAAATGATAGACTGTTAATTAGGATGACAGTATCTATTGAGCATAGGTTGCTGTATGCCATATAGATTGGTTGTCCTCTTAACCAAGAAGTGTGGAGACACTGGTATGACATATAAACGAGATGTAGGGTACATCATCACTGAACGTGACAACTCTAGAGCATTCTACTATCGAGAAATTAACTCTATGGGATATGTATTAAATTGTCCCTAGACTGAGATCACCTCAGTGGCTTGCAAGCAATTCACTATATTTGGTACAATAACTACCTAAATTTCTAATTCAATAATGACAGCTTCTGGGCATAGTCAAATAGTTGCAAAGTGTGTGTGAATCAAGATGGAATTGACCACTCCAAAAGTTAGAGAAAATTATCACTATATTTCAATATTAGCAAAATCTTGCGCAGGATAATATCCATGAGGATGGATTTGGTATTTTGAAATACAATATGGAAGACTGATCAAGTTGATAGTTTAACTGAGGTATCCTAGAGCATTTTGGTCAAGGGGATGAATTATATGGAAATTATATCCATATGGTTCTAAGGATGTTGTTCTACACTATTGGACCTATCCGACCGTCGGATACCATTGCTAGATGGTCACTTCACTATTATAGAAAATTTTTCCTATCTAACACTTAAGTTGGACCTATGGAGTCCATCACAATTAGTATTCATTATCTGATCGGATAGTTGATCAATGATTTGAAAAATCATTCTAAGTTAAACATAATATGATTGATGTTTAACCTAGTCCAAATATTATAGGAGGATCGATTAGCAAATTTGATTGCTAATTGATTTAATTTAATTAAGCCAAAAAAGATTAAGTTAAGTTAAATTAAATATAATTTAATTAAATTTGTTTGGATTATGGATCAGTTCATTGTATTGATAAGAAAGTGCAAGGAAAACTAGTCCAGTTCAAACTAGGGACTTGGGTCAACCAATTTTTAATTTGATTAAAAAATTAAATTAAAATTAAATTTAATTTAATCTAATTTAATTAAATTTCTTATTATATTAGGGTTCAACTTAATTGGGTTAATTAATTTTGTTTGATTTGGATTGAGAAACAATATTTGACCAAGTCAAATATGGAATCCTAGTAAGACATAGGATCCATCTTGTCACACCTATAACCCATGCCTCTCCATGCCCCACTCTTCCTTTATTTTTGGGACAAATCTCCTCTCCTATCTTCACAATGCCCACTTCATCTTTCTCTTTCTTCAATATGGCAATTAGTTGTGGATCCAGTCAAAGAGAAAGTTTGAATTTGATTTGAATTTTTTCTTTGGATAGAGTTTTAGGAAACTAAAACTCCTCCATGCATGCCACTTCTTCTATTTTTCTCTTGATTTATTTGGTGAAAAGAAGATATTTTGTGGCACTTTTCTCTGTGGTTCATCCAAAAAGAAAGGAGGGGGCTCCAGTGTTGGGTGCCCCAACTATTCATGTTTGTTTTTCCTAGTCTAAGAATTTGACCTAAAAGAACTCAACTATAATCATTTATATAAGTGATGATTTAGGCTAAATTTTGGACATGTTATAGATCTTGGAGAGTGATTTTGGTGTGTGAATACAGGAGAGAGACCTCTTGGGTTTGATTTTCATAGACACCAATCTTGAGGTTCTAGGTGAGAGAACAAGAAGAAGAAGAGGGGTCTTCTTCTAGAGGTTGCTTGTTCATCATTATCCTTCTCTTTAAGATTATTTTTGAGAGTGTAATTTTGAAAATCTCCTCTTCTTCTATTCTTTGGAGGAGTCCCAAATTCTAAAGAAGAAGCTCCAGCATGATTGTCAAAAGGATCAGCATAGTACTAGCATACTGGCTATTTCTGCATAGGACTTCTGATCGGAGTTCGTGTGCTGTGGAATCTCTTAGAGGCAATATTGTGTGGCTTGGAGCATCATCCTCAACCTGATCAAAAGTTAGAAACCTTCTAACTTGCAAGGTAATAAGATTATGTCTATTTTTTACAATACCTCATTAGATGTAGTGTAGATGTATGTTGATATGATCAACATATTTTTTCTTATTTTTAATTTTTAATTTAATCTCAATGCCTATAAATCATATAATAGGATCTTAGATATAGAGATTTTTCTATTTTTTATAAATAAATTTTGATTTATTTTAATCTTGCTCATTAATCTGATAAAAAATTTCAAGGATCCTAGTCCTGAAATCCTAGATCTGGTTTCTCATATTTACTCCTCCAATTAGTTAGATTCTATAAATTAGTCTTAAATAAAATATAACATAATTATTTTTAATTAACTTAATTAAACTTATCTTTTATTTTTCTTGATTTACATAATTTAATATATAAAAAAATAGATACACCTCATAAACTTTCTAATCTAGAGAAACTAATTAAACCATAAACAAAATAACAATGTTTGGATACCTTGCTTTTTTTTCTATTAGATATCTGTAATATAACTTTAAGAGGCAACAACCTATTCATCAGAATCAAAGATGGGGATTTGATTTATCCTTTCTTAGCCCACAAACCATCATCCTTCATATTGCATTGACCTAAGCTTTTAACTTGAAATCAATTACATGTTGGCCCTAGGATATTCGAGCTCAATAGGATAAGAAAATCCTAGAATTGGACTGGATTTGGATTGATTAATTGCTCAGTGTCTAAGGTTAGTGGATAAAAGAAGATGGCTTTCAAATAGTTTTCCATTGTTCTAACTTGGCTAACTCAAATTGGTGTCTAAGAAAAAGCAACAAGCAGAAATCTCCACATCTTATACTTATCTGCTGAGTCAGTTAGTCAATCTTTGGCTTGGAGTGCTCAAAGGTGATCTTGAAAATAGTTAGAAACTTGGTACTAAGAGATATCTTGAATAAGGGAGTAGTTAAGTCCCGTATAGGAATATACTGGACGGCCGGTCAGACCGTTGGCTTGGAGTCTGGTTTAATGGACTTGGAATTGTATGGATTTTCCACTAACAGATACACACTAAAACTTGATATTCTTTGAGATGCTGGCAATTGACGATGGGAGATCTTTTGATCTAAGCGAGATACATTCCCTATTATTAGGGCTCCTCTGTTACTGTTTGTTATAGACATTTCTAGATCATCTTACTTCATCTTTTTTCTTATTTTTCAAATAAGCTAAAATAAAATAAATAACAATTAGAGATGGTTTTTATGTTGAGCTATCCAGTAGAGTAGATATCTATGAAGCCAATAGAACTCTTCTATCCATCTTTTTCCTTCCTGCATAATAACGTTTGTGCAATATATTCGAGCCCTTCACTCACGATGCACAGTAAAGTGCCCCAAGCTGATTTTCTTGAGTATAAGTATGAGGCCAAGGTTTATCAAGATCAAGTCCAAATGGCCTACAGATCAGAAAATAATCCATACTATAATACTTACAATCCAGGCTGGGGGGGTCCATCAATTTTCATGGCAATCAGAATCAGTGGTTGTCCCGATGCCACAAAGATCAACATTCATGGGATGCACATTACACTAATATACCCTACCCATAATATCAATCTTCTCTAAATAACAATGAGTCAACTTTTGAAGAGAAGATTCAACAAGCATTTGATAGGTTAGAACTTACCAATCAATCATTGAACTATCTAGATGATCAAAGGCTTAATTCATTAGAAAAAAGCTTAGAAAGTCATGATGAAGTCAGCAAAAAGACCTTTATTAACCAACTTTATCAAATTTCAAATTCCCAAGTCATTGCCTATCTAGAAATGTTGTTCAGGTCAACTTTAGCTAAGGCTATTAGTGAAAGTGAGTTGCCTAGTCAATCCGAAAGTGACCCTGAGGGACCATACTTAGCTAAAAAATTTTAATATCCCAAAAACTTTTCTGAAAGCAATTAAGTTATAAACTCTTCAAGAAAAATAAATAGTATAGAACAACCTTGCACACTAGAAAGATCTTCTTAGCTATATATTAGGCAAAAACTTATAGGAAACATTTCCATCATCATCTTCTTTATCTAATGGTCATTTGAACCAACCTCGCAAAACCCTAAAAAGATCCTCTTAGACGCATATAATTTAAGGCAACAAGCCTATAGAAAAGACCCCAAAATGGTGGGATAAACCAAACTCATCATCTTACTTTAACATATGGACAAAATTATTAAGTATCTTAGAATCCAATCCAATCCTTTTACGGAGAAGGACCAAACTGATGAATGATGAAATTAAATAGGACTTAATGAACCATAAGTGAAAAACAACATAATTAGAAGAGGCTTCCACCCATAATTCCTTTTTCAAGGAATATGTTTAATTATTATTCCGGCTAATTATGAGGTGAAAAATGATTTTTGATGAAGATAGGTATAATATAGAGTTAATGATCAATACGATTACCCCTACCCAAAAACCATCCCACTATTAGATAGAAAAATTTGAGCCACCTCCTAGCCCACCAATACTCCTTGTTAGAACTATCAACTATTCTAAGAATTAAAACTACTTTTTCATGCACCCACTAATACCATACTAATCGATACCTACCTAGGAAGATC
This sequence comes from Cocos nucifera, assembly GCA_006176705.1. Classification (NCBI taxonomy): domain Eukaryota; kingdom Viridiplantae; phylum Streptophyta; class Magnoliopsida; order Arecales; family Arecaceae; genus Cocos; species Cocos nucifera. The sequence goes on along the minus strand of QRFJ01003100.1, from coordinate 709 downwards.
AACTTATAGATGTTCTTCCATAGACTAAAGACGCTATCAAATGGGGTAATTGCTGAAATAAAAGGGATAACGATTTTAAAAATAATTTTCTATCTTTGGCACTACTTTTGAGGATAAGCCCCTCCAAATCTTCAACAATATTAAAATGATGTATGGAGGTAGATTAAAATTAATTTAGAAAAAGTGCCTATAGTCCTTAAATCAGGACGATTTGATGCTCAAGACATGTCATAGCTAAGAAAAAAGGATTGGGGTAGATCAATGCTTATAGTTGAAAAAATTTTAAACTACCATCCCCGATTTGGCTCAACAAACAACAATCCTTCCATTGGTCATGAATAAAACATAATAAATTCTGGTATAATAATTCTACTCTTAAACATACTCTAATTGATTTGGACTATGCTTAAATCATCATGAGTAATTCATGACGTTTACTGTCCATAATGACAGGCTTCTTAATTGGTCCGATCTTTTTTAAAATCAAAAGATGTACTAAAATTTGATTAATGACATAAAATACCTTTATAAGGTTTGGCTGAAAGACCGCTTAAAACTTAGTGCTTATGGAAGGCAACTCAGCTTTTTATTTTTTTTAATTTCTTGGTTTTATATTTTTAGTTTATGCATTTTCTTTGAGGACTAGTTTAGGGGAGAGATTTAAATAGACCCATGCAGATGAAGAACAAATAAAGCCCAGGTCGAGATC